>CAUYQV010002037.1:0-17795 GCA_963574575.1 Galagoides demidoff | reverse complement strand
TGGTCCCAGCTACTTGGGAGGTGGAGGCAGGAGACTCGCTTGAGCCCAGGAGTTGGAGGTTGCTATGAGCTGTGATGCCATGGCACTCTACCCAGGGGGATAGCTTGAGGCTCTGTCTCAAAAAAAAAAAAAAAAAAACTTGGTTAACTGTTTGTCCAGCTGGTACAAATTCATAACAAATAATCTCTCTGATATCAAAAGAGCTTAGCAACTCTTGATATGGACTGATAGAACTTTTTTGGTGATGGACAATTGGCTGACTTCCATTGTGCACTTTGACGCTTTGTTTCGGGGTTACATTGGTACACCCATGTTTCATCACCAGTGAGATAGATATAGATAGATAGATAGATAGATTTTTTTTTTTTGCAGCTTTTGGTCGGGGCTGTATTTGAACCCAACACCTCCAGCATATGGGGCCAGCACCCTACTCCTTTGAGCCACAGGGGCTGCCCAGAACCATTTTTTGCACATACCCTTCTTATGTCAAGATTTTTGGTTAAGATTTTCTTAACTGTTTCTCTACTGATGTTTACATGGTCTGCTATGCTTCCCAGTTATCTGATGATTTTGATGCACAAGTCAATGAATTTGGGCAATGTTTTTGTCAGTTCTACTTGTTACTGGCTACCCTGACTTCTCTTCATCAGTGACTTTTACCCCTAAGAAAAACCTCTAATCTACTTGTATACTGTTGTTTTCTTCATGGCATTATCCTCATAAATTTGGATTAACATGTCCCTGATTTCACTTCCACTCTTACCAATTTGAATAAGAAATATAATGTTTGCTTATTGTTCTAATTCAATCTCCAACATTCTCATGATGGCACATGAAAAAACACAACAATAATCAATGTCACTCAGCAAGACACTGCCACACATCAATATGAAAACAGCTGTGAGACACTGATATACCGATGTTATGAAATCTTGCCAAGTTGTTTGTACAGTGCTGCCAATGTAAGCCCATGGTGGCAAGTTCACAGACTTAATTGTCAGACCTGTATCTCTGCCACCATCTCTAACAGGATTTACTGGTGATATGATTTTCATGTCATGTGCTTTCAAATATAACTGCCTGAGGTAGCCAGTATCTGTATGTAGAGATGGGGGTAAAAGAAAGTCTAAGAGATAGTTGGAATTTGGATACAGTAACTTCAGAGCATTGAAGTCCAAATGTGCAGCCCTTCCAGGTAAGAGACCGTGTGGGTGCGGCCTAGCCCCACACCTATGAAGCCAGTCCTGGTTCCTGCTTATCTGATTTAATAGTTTTTCCCCCTGTATGTTGGTGGATTCCAATCAGCATAGACATTCTCTACTATGTCCTTTAAAAAAAAAAAATCCCTCCCTTACCATCGTATTCAGCTTTGATTATTTGGTTCATTTCTCTGCTTCCCTTTAGAACAAACTTCTTAGAAGAGCTGCTTACCTCTGTTGTAATTACAAACTCATCTTTAATCTACTTTTAACTGTGTTCTGGCTCATGCTTTCACAATCCCACTAAACTGCTTTTGTAAATATCAGAAATACTCTCCATGTTGTCTAGTCCAGTAGATATTTTTGCAACCCCACAGCAGCACTCAACATTGAGTGACTCCTCCCTCTCTTGAAACACTCATCTCTCTTAATTTTAGGACACTTGTTACTCTTTCTTACTTTCTTTAGCTGGATTGCATCCCTCTGCCTGACTTCTAAATATCAGGGTTCTTCTCCTCTTTTGTTTCCACAGTCTGTCCCAAGACAGACTTATCAATTCTCATAGAATTAAAATCTACATCTTTGTGTCTCTGCCCAGATTTTTCCACTCATTGCTGGACATGTGATTTCAGCCTCCTACTTGGCAATACCATTTTTTTTTTTTTTTTTTTTTGCAGTTTCTGACTAGGGCTGGGTCTGAACCCGCCACCTCTGGCATATGGGGTGGGCATCCTACCCTTTTGAGCCACAGGCACAGCCCCATTTTTTTTTTGAGGTAGAGACTCACTCCCTCGCCCTGGGTAGAGGACTGCAACATCATCATAGCTCACAGCACCTCATTCTCTTGGGGTCAAGCAATCCTCTTGCCTCAGCCTACCAAGTAGCTGGTAATACAGTTGCCCACCATGATACCCAGCTGGTTTTTCTATTTCTTAGTAGAAATGGGGGTCTCGCTCTTACTTAAGCTGACTCCTGAGATCAAGAAATCTACCTGCCTCAGTCTTCCAGTGGGCTAGGATTATAGGCCTGAACTACTGTGCTTGGCCTTGAGACACCACTTAGATGTTCCACAATTCTGGCATGCATACCAAAGGAAAGTCTTGACTATGTGTGACCCTGCCCCTTCAGCATTCATCCCTCTCCATTTTAGTAAAATGTCACAGCACAGCCATCTACTTGACTACTCAAGAACCTAGGATTCACCCTTGATTTTGTTCTTTTCATCTTACCCCACATTCAAACATCAGTAGCTCCTATTCATTTTACATTTAAAATAAATGTTGGATGAATTCTCAGCCTTCCATCTGTATTGCCACACTGCAAGCCCAGGCACGATCACCTTTCACTTGAATGAAGATGATTGTCCTAATTAAAATAGGCTGCTTCTGATTTAATTCCATTTCAGCAACTTAAATGAGGTCTCTACATAGCACTTATTGGAAATTACAATTATATATTTTGATTTCACAGATCAGAAAATTCAATCCCCTTCTCCTCCTCCTCACAAAAAAATAAAACTAGGGGGAAAAGGGGGAAACCAACATTGGGTGGCTTTTATTTGCCCAAATAAAGGCATTGAAAATTATGATGATTATGGTATTGATAGTAATCATAGCTAGCATTTATTGAGCAATTGCTATGTGCCAGACACTAGCTAAGCATTTTACATAGATAACCACCTTTTAGTCCCACAAAAATAATGTGAGGTACAGACATTTTACATATGAGAAAACTGGGGATCAGAGAGGCAAGTCACTTAACTAAATTCTATGAAAAAAAAATTCTATGCCTGCAATCCTCAAATACTAAATGCACACACACACACATATATACACAGAAAGAAGAAAGGACATAATCTTAGAAGTAAAAAAAATTAATAGGTTTTGGGAAAGTTTTTTATATTGTTCTTATTTTTCTCTTTCACCACGGACTACTGAAAACTGTGTCATAATTTGACGCTTGTCCACAGTGCATATCTAGGAACCACTGATTTAACCTGTGACTCTGACATCAGGTTCCTACTTAAGGTTGAAGGTGAGCCCTAGACCATACCATTTAGGATCCACTGATAAAAAATTACTTAACTGGCATCATCCCAAATTCTTGGCAACAAATGGTTGCCACTAATACATGAGGAGCTCGGCGTGTCCTTTAAGAATATAACTGAACTGGAACTTCTCCCGAGGAGCAGCCTCAAGGCCAATTGGTGTCAGCTGGTTGCACTGTCAGCATTTTTCTTTTATAAAACACAGTGCCCCGGGAAGTCTGGGATTTACTGACATTCGTTCCTGGTGCCAAGACCAAACTTCTTTTCCTGCTGTCTGGCCCCCAATTCATGAATTTGCTCAGAAGTCAGAAATGCATTGACAATTTCTTTCAAACAGAGTCCAAAGTAGAACAGTGGGGCAGGATGGGGGCTCAACACTTCCAACTGTTAGACGCCACTTGGTTGAATAAATGTCCCCAGTAGGAAGCAAATTCTGCCCAGTCATATTTCAAATGCTTTCCAGGTCATAACCATTGAATTGAATCCAGGTTGTACAGTTAGTACGTAGCATATTATTACAAAAATAACATATTTTCTCCTCAAAACACGAGATTAACTGGTCTAAGTATTTCCACTCAGTAAGAGTGAATTTATTAATTCTCTTGATTTAAGGCCAGAAGATTATGAATGGATATCAGAAAGGCTCTCAGAGAAGGCAAATAACTTTCCACAGGATGCTTTAGGGCAGGGTTCAATAAAATACAGCCTGTGGACCAAATCTAACCCACCATCTATTTTTGCATGAATCAGGAACTAAGAAGGGTTGTTAAATTTTTAAGTGTGAAAATGTCAGAAGAAAAACAGAGTAGACCTCTGTTATAGTAGATCTCTGTGTAGCAGCTGACCGCTACACTACGCTGCCCACCTCCCCAAGCTGACCTAATTTTCATAGAGCAGACATGCACCACATGAACTCAAGCCTAGTTCCTTATTTTGACCACCTCCATATGGTGACCAGTTTGTTATAGTCCCTTGCATGGGGTTTATAAAGGTTCTAGTGTTCTCAATTTATAAAGGTTCTACTGTATTTGTTGACAAATGAAAATTTTTTGCAATTTAAATTTCAGTGTCCATAAATAGTTATAATGGAACAGAGTCACATTCATTTGTTTCTGTATTCATCTTGTTAGGAGATGAGGAGTCATCACAGATTCCATCCATAGTGCCCCAAAAGTATACAATGTTTATTATCTAGCCTATCGCAGAAAAGGTGTGCCAACCCCTGCTTTAAATGATTCTCATAAATAACCAAAGACGCAGTATAAAACAAGGTTAATTTATTTTTACTTTACTATTAAGCATACCTCTAGAAAGGAAAAAAGAAATAGTTCAGGAGGAAAAAAACTTTCCAGTTCTTTATGCTAGATAAACTCTGCTCACTGTCCTATTCACAATAATATAATAGTAATAATACAATAATAATAAAAGAATATTATTCCACCATTGGCTGGTTAATGTTTATGTTTCCAAACGACACGTCCATGAATGGTCACACAGCAAGTGCATAGTTGTAATCCCTATAGATTTCATAGAACCTGAGTTCCTGAAACTTAAGGGCTAACACTGGTCACTATAATTACATGAGGCCATACAGCAAAAGCTGGTTCCATGGAAGGCCTTCATTCCCGATTTTCGTTGACTACAGTAGGCTTGAAGTGACAATCAAATTGTCTAAACCTGCAATCCACAACCCCTGTGCTGTGGACTGGTCTGTAGCCTGTTAGAAATGGGGCTGCACAGCAGGAAGTGAGTGGTGGGCAGGTGAGGGAAGCTTCACCTGCTCTCCATCACTCACGTCACTGCCTGACCTCCGTCCCCCGTCAGATCAGCATCATCAGTTTGTCATAGGAGAACAAACCCGACCATAAATTGTGCACGAGAGGGATCTGGGTTGCAGGCTCCTTATGAGAATCTAATACCTGATGGCCTGAGGTGGAGCTGAGGTGGTGATGCCAGCCCTGGGGAGTGGCTGTAAATATAGGATCAGACTGTCTACTTGCAGAAAAACAAGCTCAGGGCTCCCACTGATTCTGTATCATGGTGAGTTGTATAATTATTTCATTATATTACCACATGATAGAAATAAAGTGCACAATAAATGTAATATACTTGAGTCATCCCAAACCATCCCCACCCACCTTGTTCTGTGGAAAAATCATCTTCCATGAAACCAGTCCTTGGTGCCAAAAAGGTTGGGGACTGTAACAATAAAACTGGCTTACGGATTTAATTTTCAACCCAGGTAGTTCCAAGATGGAAATTAAAAATATCTATACTTTTAGATAGCATGGAAAGTTAAGTGTAACATGAGTGTTATTTAATAATCAGTGATTACCAGAATTTGTTCATAAGACAGTCTTTGAACTAACATGTTCTTGATTTAAAAATATAATAAAGTAGTGTGAATTTTCACCAAATGCAATTCCTACTTCAAGGGGAAACATCCAAGATCCCAGAATTAAATTGAGCTACCTCGTGTTATACTCATTAGTCTGAGTAAACATGAATTGTGCCACATAAGAACTTGTAAGGAAACTTGACAGAGGAGCATAACGATTCTGTGTCATGTGCTATGAAAATTATACTACTTTCATATAAATTACATCACAAATATTTCACCTGTACAAATTTTTTTCCATTAAACCAGCAGGAAAAATTGATGGGAAGAAAAGATGTTTCCAGTAGAAAAAGAGTAGATCTGATCATAACTCTCGTTTCCCAAATGGAGATCCATAAACTATTATGTGCCACAAGGTATTCAGAGATTTTTTTTTACAAAAATGGTTTCATTTTTAAGTAAATAAAAAAATTATCACAAGGCTGAGATTTCAATACTGTAGGAAAGGTCATTTCAGAGCCTTTAATATGCTAATGTACATTGTGAATCTCTAAAGACAGGATATAACTTTTTCTAAATTCGTTTGGGTGGATTCTCCTAAACATGTATTTATAACTCACTGCTCAGGGAACACTGGAGTTGGAAAGCTCGGTCTTTGTGGTCTGTTTTCTTGGCTTTCTAATTTGTTTCCTTCTGACTCCTCCAATCCTTGTCTGGAGAAATAAAGCGCTGACAAGTGAAAACCTTGATTTTTCACTTGTAAAATGAACCATATGTGATTGGTCCTGAGGTTACTTATGACAAACACCTTTACTAAATATCAGACTGTCAAAGATGACTTACTTTGTTAAGAATCTACTTCTCATCAGAGAATTTTTCCTTTAACTTTTCCAGTCATTCTAGCGGAAAATAATAAATATGAGACGACATTACTAAAGTCTGATAGGACAAAATCTAAAAATCATTTGCCTATTCAATTGAGTGCAAATAGGCAATGCATAGACATGAAAATAGCCAAGGAGATTCTCAAAGTCCTTCATAGCTGGAATCAATTCAGTAACCTTCCATTTCTTTTGGATTGCAAAACTGTAGCCAATTTTCTTGGCCCAACATTCTGAAGGACCCCAGTTGCCTCTAACACTGAAGAAGATGCTGGAAAATTGGAAACAGCCACATATCCTAGGAGATGAATGTTGCCAAATGAAAGTAGAACACTGTGTCTTCAGCGGATTCAAAGAATAATGCAATAATTGAGCTCTCTCTGCACACTGAGGGCACTGATGAACTCAGTTGGAGCAGCTTTTTAACCTGTGGTCAACTTTTCTTGCAACATCACTCTCCTCTGAGATGAAGACTATCTCTTAGTTTAACAAAGCCCACTGTATCACTTTTACATTCTGTCTACATGCTTGGATACACAGATGAGTGATCATAATGACTGCAAGACTTTCTCCTATTGCCTAGACCCTAAACTATAAACAAGTCTACTTTGTCCTGTTATTAAAGATTTTCTTTTTCTGAATAAGCCTGAAAACGTCAATCATTAGACTCTTAAGATGTTGATTTAAAAAAAAAAAAAACAAAAAAAAAACAAATAAAAGAAAAAAGATTGCATTCAATCGAGGAATAAAGCAGATTTAAAGAAAAAATGTTATAAACATTAAAAATAAGTACCATTTGCATTTCTATTCTTTCAGAAATTTTTTAGTATCATGAATCATTTTTCAGATGATACGTATGGTAGTTGGGCATGAAGGACAACTGTCATTGTTTTGATCAAACAGTATTACTTTAATAGGTAGTTTGGGCTCAAATTTAAAAAAGTAAAACTCATTGATTTTCATCTCAAAGAATTCTGGATTTTGCCACAAATGAAAATAGAGTAATCCCAGAGGGGATAAAAGATGAAGCAGATGAGATTGTGTTTTCATGTAGTCAATAACTTGACTTCTTTTAAAGGATTTTTGTACAGAATCCATAATATGTTTTTGCAGAATCCATAATATCTGCCATTCATCAGTCCAATTCAATCAAAAATCCTGAGTAGGTCAACTGACTACAGCACCCACAGAGTTAAATTTAATCAGTTTTGTTTCTCTCAAAAGTTGAAGTACTTCAAAGAGTTTCATGCCAAGAGACTCCAATGCTAATAAATAATACTATCAATTAGCATTCATTGGGTGGTTACTCTATGTGAAGCATCTTGCTGAGTATTTTACTTGCATTATTTATTTAATCCTCACAATGACTCAATGAAGTGTGCCAATGACTACTTTCATTTTACATGGGAAGAAACTAAGGCTTATGGACATTAAATATTTTGCATAAGAGAAGGGTTTCCCACAAATTAATTCACTAGTGATTATTTAAATTTAGAAATTTTTCCTGGTAACTCAAGTCCCTTTAGAACACTTTATAATTGGATAAATTAACTCTAGTGTCTGATAATAGTTGATCAGGCTCCTTTGATTTTTTTCAAAGAAACATGTCGATTACTGGCACGTGGCACAGCTGAGATTTGAACCTGTGTATGGGTATATGTGAGCTTTTCCAATGAGCTAACCCATCATGCTAGGCTGTCTCCCATTACTAAAACACAAAACATTTATTAGGAAGAAGACAGTATAACGGTTCCTCAAATTATCATATGATCCAGTAATTCCCTTGCTAGGTACATACCCCGAAGAACTGCAAACAAGTACTTGAACATGTATTTGTACACCAATGTTATAGCAGCATTATTCACAATACTCAAAAGGCGGGAACAACCAAATGTCCATCAACCAATGAAAGGATAAGCAAAATGTGGTACATACATATGGTGAAATACTACTCAGCTTTAAAAAGAAAAGGGAATCCTAACACATGTTACAACCTGAAAACATTACGCTAAGTGAAATAATCCAGGCACAAAAGGATGAATATTATATGATTCCACTCATACAAGAAGTAGTCAAATTCATAGACACATCAAGTAAAATTGCGGTTGCCAGGGACTGGGAGTTAAGGATGGAAAGGGAAAGTTATTGTTTAATGAGTTCAGAGTTTCAGTTACGGAAGATAAAATAGTTCTGGAGATGGATGGTGGTGATGGCTACACAATATTGTGAATAATGTCATAAACTGTACACATAAAAACAATTAAAATGGTAAATCTTGTTATACATATTTTACCCCAATAAAAAATAATTAGAACTTAGATTTGTTCTAAAATATAAAAGCCTAGAGCCACAAAACTACACAATAGTCTAACTTGAGATCTAATTTGTAAAAGATAGCAGTACTCATATAAGCAAGCCTATTCTGTTCAATAGCATTGTGAATCGTATACTTTGTTTTCACTACAGATCAGTGGAAGTAATAAAATGATTGGCTGAAGATCAGACATCAGAAGGAACAACATGAAATACAAGTGTCAGGAGGTATTCCAGCAAGAATAGCTTATCTCAAGGGACATCCAGTAACATCTTATCTTACTCCTAATTACCTTCAAAGTGAACAAAAACACTTTTCCCTAAGAAAGATTTCTCAAAATGTTGCTTGGGGAAATTGGCTAAATTGTCTTCTCATATCTATATGTTGGGAATATTAAACAGTTTGAAAGAAATATTAAACACATTTTATCACACATTGGGATTCTTTACAGCTGGATTTTTTAAATAATTAAATTGGCTCATTTTAGTGCCCTAGATTCTGGCCCAGTTTGATTATTTATACAAAAATATGGATATTAAAAATGACATCGGCATTACTGCTCTTTGAGTAATCAGTGCTTTGGTGGTGTTTTTTTCTTGATCAGAAGATTCACATTAATCAAATAAAATTTTGCCTTGTGCTCAATGCAGAGCTATGCAAGGAGCCAAGTGAACTTACAGGATTTACTGAATAACAACAACAAAAAAAGCACAAGTTCCCCAGAATGGTGTACTTTTTCATCCCCAAATTCAATGATTTTGTAACATGGCGATTAATTACAATCCCTTTGACAAGCCTGTGCTCATCGTAGGATGTTAGGATGTAGAAAACAATCCATTCCCATCCATTCCCAATTTTCTCATTATTCGGACTTTGGACTTTTATTTCTTGTGCTTGGTCTATTCTTCTCATGTCATTGCATAGTGGACTTCTTCTTGACACTGATAATGGCTTTGGCCCTCTTACCTTTCAGGCTTCAGCTCAAATGTCACCACCTTGGAAAGGCCAACCCTAACCATCCTATCTAAAGTAGCCTCCCACCATTACTCTGTCACTCTAGAAGATCACTCAGAGTGAGGTGGCAGTGAGGGCTAATGTGAGAGCTCCTGAATTTCAGTTCATTCTTGTCCTTTGAGGTCCAATTAGCAGAACTTTCTAGAAATTATTTCTAGGGGCTCCTTCTCAGAGGCCTGGACAACTTGCTACTTGAGATCCACAGCCTTCTTTTTCCCAGGCAACCTACAAACAGCTGCCACCCTGCGTACACCAACCAGGCTGCTCACTCCGGGAGGCCATGCCCCACCCCATCCATCACACCTCATTATAGGATGATGAGAGAACCAAGGGACTCAGGCCTTTACTTCTTATCTTGCTGAGCCTGGCTTTGAAAGTTTCCCTTTTCTGCAATAAAATGGATTTTTTTCCTGTGACCTAGCCTTGTGAAATTTGTCTAGTATATAGAAACATGGCAGTTAGAAATTCAGAAACCCCCCTTGCATAATTCTATTCTATAATATTACAAGTACTGATAATCATCCACATGCATTTTAATAATATAAAAAATTTCTATAACAAAAAGCAACAGTGATCAATTCAACTGTCCAAGGAACAGCACAAAGGACAAATAAATCATTTAATTGTCTACCATGCACCCAACCAAAGCTCCCCTTGGAAAAAGGAGGACATTGGTATAGCAGATGGAGATTAAGAAGGCCACCAAAGCTCACAGGGAATGTGAAAGGTAAAATTGAAAAGCTTCTGCACAGCCAAGAACACAATAAGTAAAGCAAGCAGACAGCCCTCAGAATGGGAGAAGATATTTGCAGGTTATGTCTCTGACAAAGGTTTAATAATCAGAATCCACAGAGAACTCAGAACTTTATTAGCAAGAAAAGAACAAGTGATCCCATCTCAGGGTGGGCAAGGGACTTGAAAAGAAACTTCCCTGAAGAAGACAGCCACATGGCCTACAGACATATGAAAAAATGCTCATCATCCTTAATCATGAGAGAAATGTAAACTTTGAGATATTATCTAACTCCAGTAAGATTAGCCCATATCACAAAACCCCAAAACCAGAGATGTTGGCATGGATGTGGAAAAAAGGGAACACTTCTACATTGCTGGTGGGAATGCAAACTAATACGTTCCTTTTGGAAAGATGTTTGGAGAACACTTAGAGAACTAAAAATAGACCTACCATTTGATCTTACAATTCCTCTACGAGGTATATATCCAGAAGAACAAAAATCACACGATAACAAAGATATTTGTACCAGAATGATTATTGTAGCCCAATTCATAATTGCTAAATCATGAAAGAAGCCCAAGTACCCTTTAACCCACGAATGGATCAATAAATTGTGGTATATGTACACCATGGAATATTATGCAGCCTTAAAGAAAGATGGAGACTTTACCTCTTTCGTGTTTACATGGATGGAGCTGGAACATATTCTTCTCAGTAAAGTATCTCAAGAATAAGAGAAGAAGTATCCAATGTACTCATCCCTACTATGAAACTAATTTATAACTTTCATAGGAAAGCTATAACCCAATTATAGCCCAAGAAGATGGGGAAAGGGGAAAAGGAGGGGAGGGAAGCGGGGAGGATGGGTGCAGGGAGGGTAATTGGTAGGACCACACCTATGGTGCACCTTACAAAGGTACATGTGAAACTTACTTAATGGAGAGTATAAATGTCTTAACACAATAACTAACAAAATGCCATGAAGGCTATGTTAACCAGTTTGATGAAAATATTTCAAATTGTATATAAAACCAGCACATTATAACCCATGACTGCCTTCATGTACACAGCTATGATTTAATTTAAAAAAATCCATATATTAGAAGACAAGGTCCTTGTGGTTCTACCACCCTTTAACTTAAAGGCCTACAGACTCTGCTTGTACTTTACTTATGAAGCTAGGAGCTTGCCTGTACTTTAACTTTGCAAAATTCTATTCTTCATGCACCATCATCCCACATTTCTTACCATCCTCATTTTCATCAAACACTGGTGGTTTGCTTGAAGTGTTGGCTCCCATGGTGCACGTCTGCCCAGACCTGGATCCTCTTAGTTACATCATCCTGGAAGAAACACTCATCTTCACTCGGAACAGGTCAGGAAGCCTTAGCTGGAAAGAAAAGGAAACAGTATCCTAATAATATGGTGTACTCTAGGCACCCTGACTATAGACTGTGGCTGAAATACTAACCTAATCTGTATCACTGCAGTGGAAACTTTTGTGCTGGAAAAGATTTCAGAAATAAAACATCAAGCAACAGTAGACCACATTAAATGCTTATCAGTAGGCAGACCTGGACTTACAAAGCAGGAAGAAAGCAAACTAGTTTTCAAAGTTGAAAGAAAAGTTTAAAATGAGGTCAGCAAAGCCTTATTTAACAACAATAAAAATGAAAATATTTTAGTGTGAATCTGTGTTTTTGAGGAAAATGCACTAATTTTAAACTTTTTTTTTTTTTTGGTTATTGTATGACCAACAGCTTTAACCTTTTTTAGGCAAAAAGACATATTTGCTATCTCTTTCCCCGGCCAGGAAGTACTACATTGGAAAAGGTGTGAGTTCTGGTTTAAGCTTTTATCGCACCAGCAATTTGCTGAATTCCTCTAAACATATTTCTCTTTGTTCCTCTTCTAAACTTAGAGAGTTGAACATGATATACATATATGTAACTCTTTACATATTAAATTAAATGTATGACACACATTTATGTATATATATAAAACCCTTTATACTTATGTATACATATTCATATGTATGTAATATAACTATTGGGTTACATAAACATATGATATACTTACAGTTAATATAATACATAAAGCATTTTCACAGCTTAAGTGCTCAACAATTGTTGGCTGATCTGAAATTCAAATTAAATGATACATCTGAAAAATAAAAAAAAATTCTGAAAAAAGTATGCTTATAGTTTTCTTCCATCTAAAAACATAATGGTAATTGGCATACCTGAAATTGGTAGAGATGTAGCATTCTGGTTCTAAAACTGACACTGATAATGGCTTTGGCCTAGTTAATTAACCTCTCCCCTCCAGAATGGTAATAACAATACCTACCTAACTTACAGGCCTAACAAGTTTAGATACCTATAAAAGCCAGCCAGGTAATGGAAAGGAGTGATCCAGACCGGGTATATGACATCAGTGCATTGGGAGGACAATGGTGACACTGGCTTTGTTTAAAAGAGATAGTTGCTCTTAGATCAAACAGATTATTGACAAATAAAATCATGGACTTAGGGGACCAGATATTCAGATCAACCAAAAAAAGGGTAGAGGTCTGGATCTTATACAAAATAATACTTTAAAATTCAACTCATTTATACAACTTGAGAAAATTTCATGCTTGGGACAAATATGGCTCGTGGATATAGTTATTGACACAATGTAGGTAAGGCAATTAGCAAAGGCCTGGCACATAATATGCAGAGAATGAATGTTAGCTCCTGCTATTTGACAGTAGCAGTATTTCCTCATGGTATATTTTTTAAAGAGTTGATACCTGCTGATGGACTTTCTACACATGAAGGAGATAGAGATTACAGGCAGAATTGGAGAGTGTGTTAGGGATGAGTTATTACAAAAGCACTTGGGAAGCTCCTTAGCAAGTGTATAAGTAAAGCTCATTTTCCCATTAGAAAAATGTAAGTAAGGCCTTAATTTGGAATGCAGACTCATTAAGAAAATGCTACTGTTCATACTAAAAGCCAACTGCTGGCAAAGTGCCTTATGGACTTTAAAAAGAATCATTTAATGAAGAGCAAAGAAAAGAGTCAGCAATTAGGAAGCAACCAATTAAATGGCTGGGGAGAGGGGAGAGGGCAGGAGCAGGTGGTAACAGGTGGCTGAGGGAAGCTCAGTGGGATTATTGAGGTCCATGAAGATGGGACTCAACCTTCTCTCTAGGCTAAAAAATCAAAAGGCTTTTAAGTCCAGCAGACAAAGAAGTTAAGAAGAAGCAAGTGGCATGCCCTCTGTGTTTCACTCTGCCTTAGGAAGAAGCAAATAGGCTATTTTATGTTTTATTCTTACATTTAAAATCCAGAATGAGTGGAAAATAATATAAGGCCTGCACCACTGAAGGCACTAGAAAGAGATGAATGGTCCTAAAAAGAACATTAATTTATGGAAGTGCAATTGTTAACTGCACACTAGGGCTAAGTTTTCTTTTATTTTGTGCTTAAAACCTGAGCATATGTAGTTGACACCACACCCCAGTCCTACCTTTCTTACATTTTTCTTCACACCTCAGGTTTTCTCAAGTAGCCCGTTCCCCTGCAACATACAACGTACCAGTGTCTGACCTTGCAAGTTGTCAAATCAGAAGGAGAAAGAAGAAGGCGTAATATCACAATTTTCCACATTTCAGAATTCCGTGTGGCTGTATAGATAATTTTGTTCACCACAGATCCAGTGATTTTTAGTGGGAATAAAATATGCAAACAGGGAACCACTTTTGTGTGAGTCTGGGGCGGGCCAGGCAAATGTAAATAAATGTTGGATGGGGACTTAATGTCTTCCCTGCTGCACCTCACATACACAACCCAGTTGGTAATGGTCTTTTTCATTTTCTCCCCGATGTGGATAACCAAATTAGATAACTGCCTTCCATAAAGATATTAACCTTTCTCTGACAGGAAAATAGAGACACATCCTTTCCAGTCTGCCAAACAGATCCTAGGTCTTCTACCAAACCCCACAACTTCCTTGGCCTCCTGGTACTATCTGCAGTGTTACCCTAAGCATCATTTTAAAAAGACAGCCACCTTCCTTGGAAATGAAAATTCTAAACATAGAAAAATACAAAAGGAAGAGAAGTTTATCAGATTATTAACTGGGAACTAGTTCCCTAATACCAGTGTCATCTTTGGCCTCTACTTGTGGGGGATATTAACAAGCAAGCTTCTCTGAATAGCCAAGACTCCTGAGGTAAAGAGGTATTGTCTTCCAGAATTGGAGAACATGGGGCGTGATGCAAGAAAGTTACAACTTCTGATAGCAACATTGAGATTTCATTGTCACAGAATGTTACTTTGTCTGCATTTTGAAAAGCAAAGCTTCTTAAACTGAGCATTATTTATAAACACAGGAAAGAAAAAAAATCATGAAAAACTCCTAAGTTAACAACACTCTCAGTTAACCATTGTTTCTATTTTTTTCAGCTTTGCTTCACATTTTAATATAAAATTTTAGGTAAAGATTTCCACCTTAACCCTTGTGCCAAATTGATTCCTCTTTCACACTTCCTAAACATGTACAATTGAGAATCTCAGGGTGGTGCCTGTAGCTCAGTGGGTATGGGGGGCTGGCCACATACACTGAGGCTGGTGGGTTTGAGCCCAGCACAGGCCTGCTAAACAACAATGACAACTGCAACAACGACAACAAATAGCCAGAAATTGTGGCTGGCACCTGTATTCCCAGCTACTTGGGAGGCTGAGGCAAGAGAATCACTTAAGCCCAAGAGTTTGAGGTTGCTGTGGGCTGTGATGCCACCACACTCTACCCGGGGCAACAGCTTGAGACTGTCACCAAAAAAAAGAAAGAAAAAAAAAGGAAAAAGAATCTCAAATACATTTTACAGTCAGTCTTCTTTCTATAATTTTTGCAAACACAACAAAACGTTTAAAATAAGTCACCTAAACGGCACAGCACCAGCCAGAGTAGATAATATTTTGCCCCTTGCTGTGTTCGTTTACCATCCTACTTCTGAGGTCCGGGCATAGGTGTGCTGATCTCTACGGTCAGCTTTTTAAGTGCTGCATAGCAGTCCACAGTATGAACAGGACACATTTTAATTTTCTGTGTAAAAATATTCAAACGCCTTGAGGAAAAACCCTTGTGGAGATGAAGCAAACCATCAAAGGCAGTTAGTTTGCTTGTTCAGAAGCTGGGTGAGAGAAACAAGAAGAAACAATGGTCCCTACTTATCTTGACCCAGCAAATACGTCCTGAAATCTGCCCGAGTCTGTGTCTGAGTCAGCGCGAGGCTGGGGGACCAGGTGGCGTACAAAACAGCTGGGACTGGCCCCAGCCTGGATCTAGTTGTTTGAGTTATCTCGCCCCGCGCTGCCTTTGTTTTAGTTCTCTTCTCTTTTAATCTCCCACCTTCCCAACAGTGCCCTCAGTATGTAGGTTCATTTAAAAAAAACGACAGACAAAAACCTAGACCACCACTCACCTAGTCCCGGCTCTTCCTCCACTTCTCCCATGAGGCTCAGAATGCTGCTTTCATCCCTGTAGCAGGAGCCGAGAGAACTCCAAGAGCAGGGCGAGCAGGGAAAGGCTGGGAGCGCCGGGCAGGGCAGGGCAGGGCGGGCTGGGCGGGCGGCACCTGCGGCTGCCGAGGGGTCCGAGCGCCGCCCGAGCGCGCAGCTCTCCGGGGAGGAGGCGGAGGCGGGGAGCAGCTCGCCGGCCAGGCGGTCTCCTGGGAGAGCGCCAGGCGTCTGGGGTCCGTTGGTGGCCGGCGGGGGCCGGACGAAGGCCGGAGGAGGGCGAGGAGGGGGAGAGGGCTGCGGGCGCGGCTCTGAGCCCGTGTGGCCGGGATCCCGCCGCGCCTTGGCCGAGTCCAGAGCCGCCGGGACGCGCAGCGCGCCCCAACTTCCCGGCTCGGGGTCGGACTACCCTGAAGTGACCTCCCGAAGAGACCCGGGCAGCGTCGCCGAAGTGGTGGGTGTGGAGGTGCTGGGGAGGAGCCTGCAGACCTTAGATGGGGAGAGGCAAGATTTCCTTTAAGGCTTCCCTGGGGTATGGGCGTGGGGCTTGGGGGGGAGACCCAAGTGAGGTTGGAGAATTTTACAGGTCTCAGCAGGAATGACAGTTTAATCACCGTGGTCTAATAGATTTTTTGTTTGTTTTGTTTTGTTTTTCATTTTACTGCTGGAGGAATTGAGTCACCCAGAGAAAATACTTGCCCAGCGTAGCGTAACAACTAGAGGAGAGAACCTTCTGTGGGCTCAGGGTCTCCTAGCCAGGGCCCTCAGTTTTCTGCATTGTTACACTCCGCGTCTGCTCGGCGGGGTTGGGCTGGGGACAGCGGGCTGAAGGCAACCCCGCTGAAGTTTTTGTTTCCTCTCTAGGAATTCCTGTACTTTCCTTTGTAATAATCAACAAAATCAAAATAAACTTCTTATTGTTCCCCCTGGAACCAAGTCTCCTGCACTCTTAAGCCTGCGTTGAAAGGTCACAAGGTTGTGGCGAGGGTGCCTGGCGGTGGGCAGGGGCCGGGCATGGGTCTAGTTTGGGGGTGGGCTGAGGACAGCTTCTATTCAGCTCCACATTTCCCTGCCATGTGGAAATGCCAGCTCAGGGCTGCCAAATATTCAGATTTTTAAAGAGAAGCTGGAAAACAAGAGCTTTTGTCTTAAATCTCCCATAATTTTTAAACATTGAAAAGTTTTTAAAATGTTAAACGCCGTGTTGGTCAAACAAAATGAGTCTGTGGCTGACTATCCGCTTCAGATACCCACTGATTGTTCTATCTAGATGTAAAAAGTTCCACAAAGGTCAGGAACCATGTTGGTTTTGTTCACCTATTTTTGTTACCGGATCCTGTAATGGTGCCTGGTGTATGTTAAGTATATGCTGGGTTGTTGGAGCGTTTGGGGTCCCTTAGGGTCAAAAGCCCTACAATGCGTTCATGACACGAATGTTGCTGGACAACTTTATTGTTATCTAGCCATTTTCCTCCTCAGCTCGTCTCAGTCATGGGCTACATTCTACCCTACTATTTTCATCTTAGAATAACCTTCAACTCGGCTCGGTGCCTGTGGCTCAATCGGCTAAGGCGCCAACCACGTACACCTAAGGTGGTGAGTTCGAATCCCCAGCCCCGCCCGCCAAACAACAATGATGGCTGCAACCAAAAAATGGCCGGGCGTTGTGGCGGGCACCTGTGGTCCCAGCTACTTGGGAGGCAGAAGCAGGAGACTCGCTTGAGCCCAGGAGTTGGAGGTTGCTATGAGCTGTGATGCC
>CAUYQV010002034.1:0-25172 GCA_963574575.1 Galagoides demidoff | reverse complement strand
TTATGTAAAACATTTAATAGTTAATATTGAAGAGATGGTACATCATCTATTTATTAAATGGACAATTAATAGATATTTTTTGAGTACCTAATTGCATCAAGAACTGTTCTGGCTGTTAATGATTAGAATACTGAGTAAGGCACAAAGAATTCTGCCTTCACAAAGCAGAACAGTGTTTTAGGGTATTTTAATACTATTTTTGGTTGCAAAAACTGGAAACCTAAATTCTACTGAAGAAAAGTGAAAAATTTGTTAGTAAGGTGGGATTCTCCATAGATTCTCAGAAAAGGATGTGTCAATCTTAAAAATGGAACCAAGGCCTAGATTAGCATATTATGAAACTCAAAACTCTTTTCTATTCCCCACGTTCTTGCTTCTCTTAGTGGAGGTTGAATTACCAATGTCCTCTTGCATACTGACTTCTGTTCTCCAATTGTGTAGCAGAAAATGGTAACCACAAACCTCTCCCCAGTTTCCTTTTGATAGTATAGGCACCCACATACTTTCAAAGTTCCAAAATTCCTAGAGAATAAACCTTATTTCTTTGAGATGCTTACCACGCAATCATTCTTCTATAATCAGAGAAAGGGACAAATATTAGAATCATTGCAGCTACTGCTGTAAACATAGAGATGGGGGTAAGGAGAAATTACCCCCAAAGTCTTCCGAGATCATCATCTAAAAGACATCCATTACACAAGAAAGACAAACTATTTCTTGTGATGTATCTTGTGAGAAGGAAAACATGGAGTAGGAGACTTTTCCTTATTTTTCTTTAGGAAAAATGAATACCTTTTGGTTGAGGTAACATTTCTATAAGTCTTCAAGAAATAAGTAATGTATCTACGTGTTCTAGCTTGTGATGAGCTTGGAGTCTCACAGAAGAATCTGGAAATTAGAAAACTTTGTTCAGATAAAACTCAAGAATTAATTTTTCTGTAGTACAATGCTTCTCAAACATCAATGTGTATAAAGACTTCTAGGAAGTCTTGTGAAAATGAACATTATATTTTCAAAGGCCTACAGTGGGCACTTTGAATTTCTTCGAAATCCTAGGTAGTACTGCAAATGCTGATGTATAGACGACACTTTGAGTTACAAGTTTTAGGGGAGCTTAAAGGAAGATTTACATTTTGGAGATCAATATGATGCTTTATGCCTTCAATAACAAAGAACATTCACCATGTAGTGAGTATCGGATGAATGAATCCAGTGATAACAGAATGGAGCATAATCAGAATTTGAGTTCTTTTTTTGTTGAAGAAAGATGGGAAGTCAGATAATTGCACTTGGTGCTATAGCACATAAAATAGCTTTTCTTTAACATCTGTGAGACCCACTGTAAAAAGAAAGTAATTTTATACCATATTATCTTCATATCTGATTTATGGGCATTTGGTGCTTTGCAATTATGTTTGGTGTCCTCTAGTCATCTTCAGCGAAAAAATATATAATCCTCTGGAGTTCACACAAACACCTACTGCAATTTTCCTTTAATTTTCCTTAGCTGGGTTACTGAGCATATGAAGTTTATTTGATAAGACAGACTTAAATATATACATACTTGCATTCAAAGGTCAACGTTTAACAAATTGGAAAATGAGATTATAATATATTCTCTTTATATACTATAAAGTTCTCTATATAAAATAAGACTGGCAATAGAGTAATACCATACTTTAAGTCATTTTAAACTAGAAGTCAAACTAATTTATAGCTTAAATAAATATAATGGAGTAGATCTGACTTTCAGAACATAGAGCTAAAAATTTGCATGCAAGTTTTTTTTTATTTATTAGGAAGTATTTCCAGAGGGGTCAAAACACCCCAAAAATGTGAAGGAAGGAGAAATAAGCCAGGAGAGAAGTTGAACAGTGTGAAAGTTACAATAGAGACCTCAACAGAGCCTCAGCTCTGAAGCTAGCCTCCCAGAGATGTTTTGAATTGAACAAGAGGATGGACTTTTGTTGTCCTGGTCATTATCCAAAGGCAAGTCTCTGAATGGAATATAGCCATGATCCACCAACTGCCAACAGTCTCCAAAGTTATGGGAATGAGTGTCTGAGTCAGACAACACAGCGCCTCCTACAAGACACCTCTTGCAGCGCAAGTACACACCATCTGTCCTCTTCTGCCCATTCAAGGTTCACCTCCATATGCACCTCTACTGACCTGATTACTTAACCTGGCGAGTAATCCATACACTATCCCTGAGAGTTCCGAGGAGCCCTGGTATCACATCCTTTTTAGGCTGTGACCACTTCTTGATTCCATATACATAGGCCAGGGCAATACCAGTGAGGTCCTGGGAGATTGCCTGCATGGATGTTCCTCCTGCCCTGTTACTCTATAACCTCCTGTTACTTTATGACAGCTGCACCACCTCCTCCTGAAAGTAAAGCTGAGAGAGACTGATCCAAGGTTTATCCTTTATTCCCTAAACCTGTATATTTAATATCTACGAGATATGACATAAATTTGTGGCATATTATATATGTGTACTGTCTTCTGAAAGAAGTCACCATACCTTTCAAAATATCATTTGCAAGAGAAAACCCAGCAGTACCTTCTAAGAGTGTCGCATCACACTGTCTCCCTAGCACCTCCCTGTGGTGTAGACTGTGTGGAAGGATGAGTGTTGCCAATGGTCACATACCCACAGTTCTTGTTCTTTGCTGTAAAGTGGGTTCCTTTTTTGATGTGATGCTAGATAGGATCTCATACTTAAAAGTCAAACACCCTATAATACCTACAATAGTGGTTTGGCTGAGGTATTAAAGACAATAATATGTGATCATTCACATGAAATTGAACTGCTGCCCCTGTCAGAATGGAAGATCCATGGTGACGATTTGCCACAAAGTGGCTCCTGAGTCTGCTTTGGGAGATAGGGCAGAATTATCATCTCAGCTTTAGCCTCTGTCTGGCATGTTAGATATCTCGTAGCAAAGTGGTTAAATCAAAATTGTAAATGGAATCCATTATGTTCAGCAATTTCCTGCTATTATGATTATTCTGGTCATAAGCCCATTGTGCCAGCATTTGAAAGGCAGGCTGAGGGCTACTAGCAAAGCCATTCTTCCTAGTAGCCCTAACATGTGAGACACAGACCCTCCTATTCTGGGCCCAGTTTCATTGGTCCATCAACAGCCAGAACTAATCATTTAGTCTTTCTCATTCTGGGCCCATGAACAACAAACCAAATTATTTTTCACTTCCCATGTGATGTTTTAAATTCTAATCTCAGGCCACTTTTACCTCTATACAAAGCGGAGAACCAGGTACAACTTGTAATCTCTGTTCATCGGAGAATCTTCCTTCGCTGCCTTTCAGCACTAACCCTGCAGTAGCAATCGCAGCCCATTTATGGCTGGAGTTCCCATATCAGGCTGACCCATCCATGAACCAAGGACAGCATTATTCTCTTCTGTTAGCTGGCCCAGGGAGATACACCACCACACACAGGAGCTGAGGGAGCTGCCCTAGTACAAAAGTCACCATGGCATGGGGTCAGCTCTCTTATGCCCACTACACCAAGTGTAATATTTCTTCAACTCAGTGTAGATACATTAAAATAGCCTAAATTCCATACTAATGGGAATTTCAATCTACAAATTGAATAACATCAATATTCCAAGGTGATTTGTAATTCATGACTTAACTGTATCAGTGTTCTTTAATGAATCAGATTATATTATTGCATGCTTTTTTAAATTTATAGAAAAATACCATATACATTCAGTGAAGAGGAGTCCTCTTCTTTTCAAAATAGAAAATGTAGAAAAACTATGAGATAAATGTAACAAGTCTCTAAAACTTCACATTTGCTGTTGTGAATTTTCCTGAAGTTCTTTTCACTGGAGTTTGATTTTAGGACAAATTGAAGTTTTTGAATAGCACCATCTGGTCATTTTTTAGACAGTGATATACAATACAGAGTTGCAATGGAAAAGAAATGAAGCAATGCTAAAAAGTAAAGGCAAAATGATTTCAATTTCCCAGGATTTCTGAATTGACAGAAGACTGATTTAGCGACTATACAAGTGAGAGCATCGTATTCTAGACCAGAACCACAATAAACCTAAAACTCATGTTTCAGTAGCAGAAGTGCAAGTGGGTACTATACTATAATTCTAAGTGCTACAAATAATACACCAGAGTCTCATGGTCTGTAAGGGGTTGTTTCACAGCCTTAAAACTACTTTTCAAAAGTGTATAGGAATATCATAATTAAACTGATAAAGTAATCATTAAATTATTTACAAGTGTACATGTCCGGCTGGAGAGTTTACAGAGATGATAGAAACCAGAGATTTTAGTAACATTCATCTACAATCTTTATATGTATGTATCAGTGAATTCAGAATGAAAGAACAGCAAGCAATATAATTTGGTTGGGGGAGAAAGGCCATATAAGAAGTAATAAAACCTTGGAACAGGTCTGCTCACTGACGCATAAGTGGATCAGTAATTGCTTCTGGCTAAAGAATGACCTAAATGAATGAAAATTCTTGCAGTAAATTAACTAAAACCTTTCCAAATAAGATGTTTTAAAAAATGTTCTTATAGAAAGCATCAAACACACAAATGTAGCACTAGTAGTCTAGTGAAACTTCATTTTTCCACTATCCAGTGTTCAACAATATCAACTCTTGAGCCAACTGTTTTTTTCCTTCTATATGAAACTCATTTTCCCAAACCACTAACCACTAATTATTTTAAAGCAAATGGAAAATATCACACCATTTCATAGATAAATATTTTAACATAAATCTCTACTATATAAAGCCTCATTTTCTAAACATTAACAACTTTAGAATGCCCGAAATTTAACAATAAGCTCACATTATTATCCAATATGCAGGGTTTACATTTCCCAATTTTCATAACTTTTGTTTGCCAGTTGAAGTCCAAATAAGAAGCACTGACCGATTCCACTTAGTTGATGTGTCTTTTAAGTTTGTCTTAATAAAGGTTCACTTTATATTTATTTTTTCTGGCAATCTTTTATTGAAGAAATCTTGTAATTAACCCTAGATTTTATTTCATCTCAGTGGTTCTATTAAACGTATTATTCTGCCTCCAACATTTTATGTAATTGTGTCTGAGGCTGGATAAGATTTAGTTTTTGTGGTTTTTGTTTTGCAAGTTACAAGTATTTTGTTTTTCATGCTTGGTCATGTTCACTCCCATTAGAAGGTATACGTTGCCTGGTTTACACACTGTTTTTTTCTATTATCAGTCATTGTTGATCATTTCCTAGGTCCTCTAATTAGTTAGACATTGAACAATAGTTATGTCTTAATTCTGTTATATCTTCTTCATTTTTATCTGTTTACTTTATAATGAGAAAAATTCCTTTTACCAACAGTTTGATTAAGTACAGTGCAAATGACATAGGAAATACAATAAATGGTGTTTTCTCTCTGTTTACCAGTTTTAAAAATATGAATCAACTGCCTCCCATCTTCCAAATATGAGGCTTTTAATAATAAAAGTTTCATTATGCATGCATGGATTTAAATATATTTCATGTCTTTTGATCCATGGCAGTATTCTTGCTGTAGACACTTAATGACCCCAACTTTGACCAGTGGGAACTACTGCGGCTTCTGTATCCTTTTAACATGACACCAATAGTCTTTGATAAATGCAATTCTTGGTGATGTGATAAAATACTCGAGGTTCATCTAGTACATTTCTTGCTTTGGCCTGAATCAGATCTTTTAAAAAATAACTGCTATTCATATATTCTAATTTTTAAATTATTTTTAATTTTTTGTACAATTTTTTTAAAAGACTATAGTGTGGTTGACAGGATTACTATCATAGCTATGAGATTCATCATTATTTCCTGGCCTCTTAAGTGGGGAGAGCTAGAATATGTACATTGTACCATTGGGACAGTATGAGTTTATTGTTTACTTGTCATTGAAATTTCGGATAAGAGAGTTTTATTTAACTTCATTGATCTTACATCTGTTCTAAACTACACACAAAATTTCTCAGAATAATAATATCAACACTATCACATCAAAATGTTTATGAAGAGTTGAACTCTTAATTTTTTACCATGTATATTTCCATCCAGAGCTATATAGTTTATTGCTATTTTTAACATATTAGATTAGTTCCATTCTTTTGTGGGTATAATATTTAGGTTAATTTCTTTCATTACACTCTTAATTTGGGGAAGGGATTTTTAGTAATTTTGTTTAATAACTTTGTAAATTTTGTGGTTCCAACTTCAAATCTATCAAAGTCTATTCAAAGGGGAAGTCTCATTTCTATGTTCCCTCCAGCTTATAGTGTTAGCATGTTAGTAACTTTCAAATAGAATTATGATTCATCTTTTGAATTTTGAAATATACACATATGTACTATTTAGAAAGTACTGTTTAAAATATCCTAATTTCTACCTACATACAATGTCTTTATATATTACCTTGACTCCCTAATTCCCACTTTTTCCTTCTTGTTGTTTTTTAATAGTGCCATGAGCATTTTGATCTTAGCTGGTAACTTTTTATCTCTTTTGACTCCCTCTTCTCAATATCTGATTTAAAGTAATATCCTATTACTTAAAAAAAAAAGTTCATAAATGAACATCCTCCTTTCACATAATGTTCTTATTCTTCCCCAGTGTTTTCTAATTTTACAATGTACACTGTGAAAATGTATAGCCAACACATTCAATAATAATTTTCTTCAAAGCATCATTTACTCCTAAATATACAGGTAAATATATTCAACATCTGGACTGGTTCTTATGTTGATGGGTCTTTGGTCATTTTGGTTGTGTGGACTCATTATTAGAGGCTTCAGGAATTTTTCATGGAAACGATGGATGGTCATACAAAATTGCTTGCGGCCTTTGTTTGGAATTTTGGAGTTGAAAATTCACGTTTTCTTTTCCTGAGTATCTTAAGTGATCTATTTTTGTCTAGCAAAAATTCTGCTTTCAAAATGTTTGATGACTATTTCTAATTTTTTTCTTTGTAATTGGTCTTTTTTGTCTGAATGTTCCAAATATTTTCTTTCTTCCTTTTTTCTAAGTCCAATACATTAAAGAGAATACATCTCTGGTTTGATTTTCCAAGACACATAGATATACTTACCACTTAAGCTCTCTTTTAATCACAAAGATTATCCTTGAATTATAATTTTTAATATTTACTCAGTTTCATTCTTCTGATTTTCTTCTGCAGTGAATCCTATTATTCACATGCTCAATCTTCTTTGTACAAATTCTACAGTTTTTTAACCCTCTGTCATATTCCTTTCATATCATTCATTGCTTCATTTGATTTTTAAAATATTTCTTTTATTATAATTCTTTATTTGATATAATTTATGTATTCTCATGGATCTTATATTTCTTTCATTTTTGAAATGCTTTTCATTTTGATTTTAATTATTTGACTTGTCACTTTGCTTTTTAAAATTCTCATTTTTCTCATAATCTACCTTTAAAATTTCTAATTGTTTTTTTTTTTTTATTGAATGGTAACTATGTACATTAATGCACTTCTGGGGTACAGTGTGGGGTTTTCACATGCAATCCAAAATACTTCCATCAAACTGATCAACACAGCCTTCATGTCATTTTCTCAGTTACTGTTTTAAAACGTTCACTCTTGTCCAAATTTCTTCACTTCATTCTGAAGTAATGGCCTATATATTTTTTGTATGATGTTATTTTCATTTTTTTCCCTTTTCCCTTAAATTAATTTGTAAAAATAAAATTTAACCAAGATACTTTTCTATTGCTATTTTTAAGTAAAATGAGTTTTCCCGTATCTTTCAGAAAGAAAGACAGGCCGGATAGAATTCTGTTACCTTACTGAAGCAGTCACTATCATGTCTGTGTTCTTTCTGAGTTCTTGTCTCATCTTTATCTGGTAGTCTATTCCTTTGCTTCTATTATTTCTGTTCTGTTGAATTAATTTTCTTTTCTCAACACTGTATCCTCACATGGGCTTTCTACTAGAAAGGAGCTTTTCATGTGTTCATTTCAAGGGTTCACAAGGCTCAGACTTCTTCCAGACGCTTTGGACGTTCTGATAATCCCCTAAAGTGACCTGATAATTGGAGGCTGTATCTACCTAACAGTTATGCTTCAGTTCTCAGGGTGATCTGGCACGCCTTTCCCTGAATTCCTGATGGAAACTTTGGGGCTTTCCTGTTCTGAGGGTCCCTACGTTCTCCACACATACTCCCCATGAGTCTAGTTGTCAGTGCTTCATCCTCACCTGCTTAGATTGTGGTACCACTTAGCTTTGCTGCATCTGTTTCTCCTGAGATTTACTATCCTAGTTGCTAAGTGTGTTTTTTTACAGAAATTTGGGGAGATTAAAATCTTATTGCTGCCACAATTTCTTCTCAAACTCAGCAGAAATGTCTTAATAAATATTATTGATTAATATTATTGATTATTAAAGTCTCAAAGTTATATAATAAATTCCCAATGTACTATATGTGTAGAGCAAGAGTTGGAAAAATGAAGGCATTCAATCAAAATTAGTAGTAATCAATTATTTACATGTTTAAAAGTGATGTCTCTGGTCCTATGAAATGATAACCCCAGAAGAGTGTATTATTTTGCGCACACACACACACATGCACATACAATCTTGCTAGATAAGTGAGCAATAGCAGAAAAAAGCCTAAGTTTTAAAAACTAAAATAAATAAATTAAATAAAGGAAATAAGTAGGCAAATAGTACATTCCCATATCTAAATAGAAATATAAATGGCTACTGGAGATGAAAGAATAAAAGATTAAATAATCTTATAGCAAAACATAGGCTGTCTCAGATAAAAATGATATATCTGAAGAGTTAGGAACCTCAAAGATTTAATCTAAAGCTCCACCTTATACGTAAGGCTTTTCTTAAGTTCATTCAGCGAATACATTATGTTCATTCCACAGTTTAGCATTCTTGTATATTACAATAAATATAAAATTAAAATATTTCTTTAATGATACAGGAACCCATAAGATCTATAGCTAACCACACCCCAAACAAATATTAACAAAATGTTATAATTAATTTCATAATTTCATACAATTGCAACATACATTTTTTGTGATTTAATATTATTTTAACCCATCAGTTTCCAATATTCTTTTCCTTTTCTATGATTTTCAGTTACCGAATATTGGGAATCTAAATGTGAGCTGAAATTTGGTAAAGGGTAAAACCAAGGCTGAGAAAAATAGACTATGCGCACGTCATCTGAGGGGAAAACTGGAAAATGGTACAAGATTTTCTGACCCTCAACATCCTTAACTGTTCTCAACTACTTTGCAAAATAGTTAAATAAATTTTATATTCCTAATATATTGATTTTTCTGAATCAAATCAAAGTCACTGTCTCAAAGTTAATACACACTGTGGAGTCAGTCCTTCCAGGGGAGATGATGGAAAATGGTATCTAGTATTGGAGATGACCTTGGAAATCAAGTTGTCTTTCAAATGTTACTAGCACTGTCTTTTCTTTTTTCACAAATAAAAATGTTCTGGGAGCCTTAGTAAATCAGAAGAGAGCATAACTGTGTTGTATAAGTCTGAGAGGAATGACTGGAAATCCCCAAATTGGATCTCACCCAGTACCTGTGGATGATTCTGGAATGCATATTGTGGCTTTTCATATTTGGAAAGCACACATTTCATTCAACTACTTCATGGTATGACTGAGGAAGGGGAAGTCAAATTATTTCCCTAAGTAGAACAGTTAATTAGTAGCAGAGCTGACGTTATAATAAGTGATTGGAGTTCAATGACGGTGGCATTTGCATGATACACAATACTCTGAACTTTCCTAGGAAATCTATTAAACAATTTTACTTTTATTTTTCCATTTTGCTTATATAACTATGTCTCAGTTTGACTGATAGTTCAGTGTTAATTAAAGTATTATAAATTGAGTTATTTCAATGAACTAGGAGAGCTCACAGTTTGTAAAAAACCTTGAATAAATATTTGTGAATTAAAGAATTTTATTATTTCAAAACCATACAGTTGTCTCTATATTTTATAAACTCTGGCTGATTTTACATACGTAAAACTTACAATCCTGCCTGTGGAAAAACAGGAAATGCATTTGGGGGAAGTGCAGGAGGTGAGGAAAAAGAACTGTGGGGAACAGATATTTTTGGTAGTAAGGAAAAGCTGCTGAGAAAGTGAAATAGTTCAAAATCCTGAGAGTCATCTCTTCCTAGTTTATATTTTCATTCCCACCTGACCAGTTTATTACGTCCGTTGCCAAATGACATATATCTTTATGGCAAGCCCAGGGATGGTAGTAACCTCTAATTGTATTTATATTTAATGTAAAGCCAAGAAAAAATGTTAACCTTCGATATACTTCAACAAAATATAAACTTCTCAGAAAACAAAATATATAGCACTAATATTCCATTTTTTTTTCTTTCTTTAGGCATTTTTTCCTTTGAGGAGATGGGGGAAAAAGTCTATTATGTTGCCAGCTAAGGAGGAAAATGGCAGATTATGGCCACAGAATCCAAATTTCTGTTCTGATCTCACAATCCCATTTGAGGTGAAAACAATCTTGTGGCCTCTGTCCAGATTCATCCCATCTTTGGCTGCAACCGTCTCATGACCTGCCCTAAAATCAATCTCATTTTTGGCTAAGAACACCTCATTTAACCTCCACACAGCCCATGTTCAGCTAAGATCTTGTGACCTCCACTCACATGATTCCCTTGAGCTCTCTCCTGTGACACAAAGAACAGAGACATTCCCTGCCCCTCACGACTACTAGCTAGAGGCAGGCAAGTTTCTGTTCCTGAAAAGTTTGATAGGCAGAAAATATTTTTGCCATTTTTTTCAGGGGATCCCCTCTGTCAGATATTGCCCATGGTCAATTTGACCCTTCCCTATCTATGGGAGGAGGGGCAATGTGGTACTTGCCTCAAGGCACTAGGAAGGGTCTCTCATAAACTATTTCTTAGGGGCTGAACTAAAGCCTGCTTCTATAGGTCTACTCTGATCCAGAGGACAGCAAGTGGTAATACCTTATTCAACTTTATGTGGGTTCCATGTAATTTTCATTTTAGACTAGAGCTTTGCTTACCAGCTGGGTTACCTTTGCCACAAAAGAGTCCATTATTATTCAGGTTCCTATTGAATCCCCAAAGAAGTTCCTGGGTCACCACAGGACACTGTGTAGCATAACCAAGTGCAGAGTGCTGGAAGCAAGGCTTTCCCCCATGCACACCACCGCTGAGCAGCTGGCCATGGTGAGTCCTTGAGAGGGAGCTGCTGAGCTGCCTCTGCAGCCGCCTGCCCACAATATCCATCACCAGCAGCCATTCTCCGTCTGCTAGACCTGTTTTCCTGGACTGTTGATTCCCATCACTCTGTTGTTCTTTTCAGTTCATTGCTGCCCTGTGCTGTGATACATGTGCAGGAACTTGACAAGGACCGGGTCCAGGGCCATTGGAACTTTGGATGTTCTCTCTATTCAAGTAGAATAAGCCTCTACTGCCCCTAAAAAGATGTCTGTTAATACGGAGCGAAACTGACAATCATTAAAAGGGTTGGAACTTTCTATGCAGCAGGTCACCTCTCCGTCTTTGGATGTTTTCAGCACAGTTTGCTGCCAACAGGGTCTTCCCAAAGGCGTTCCCCAAGATCCATTAAGGCATCCCATCCCTAATGTGTGCACTTATGTAGGTGCCTCACAAGAGGCCAAATCAAATCTTCAGGTAGGAGAATGAGTAGGGAAGAATTCCGTCTTCACTTAGCTGTGCCATTCCAAATGTCACAGCCCCAGCCTTTAGGTTTAAAGGGGATCTTGGCATCAGTAGAATCCCCACTGTCAATTTGCATCTGGGGCTTCAGTTGGAAGCCATGGTCCTTCTCATTTGGGTCCCCATTGTCAATTTGCTCCCTAGGGTGTTATGGGGATACTTGGGTTGAAACGAATAGTAAGATGGGGCCCCTCCTTCATCATCCTGAGTCCTTTTGACTGTCTCATGGGATCCGTGGTTGCTACAGCCAGCAGAACATGTACAGCTTTTAGTTTACTTTAAAGTCTGTTTAGACTAATTTTTATTTCAAATGTATGACAGTGAGTTGTCCCTCAAAATGAATACCAAAAGGGCTAGATAGTAATAGCTTCAAAACCTAAGCAGCTGACTAAAATAAAATTTGAAAAATGATCATAACAATAGTAATAAAAAGATAACTTTAACTTAACACTTTTTATGGGAAGACAGTCCTTCATATGGATTTGTTTTATTTACTTGGCGTAAATATTCCAGAATATTATCAACATTCTGCAGATGAAGATCTAAGGCTCATAGACAACAAGTATATATCCATTTTTATAAGCACAATAATCAGTATAGAAGGAGATTTGAGTCAAAATTCAGCTGCTATATATGAAGTGTGAAACAAAAGGCAAGTTATTATACCTCTCTGAGTTTAGAATTCCTGCTCCAATAATTTGGGTGCTCCTACCTATCTTGAAAGAATAGTAGTAAGAGATTATATGTGAAAGACCTCACCAATATAAGCATTAAACATGTTGGAAATAATATTTTAATGTTTTACGACTCATAAAGCTATTATTTACTAGTGTAACTGTTATTATGTATATTGTTCCCATTTCTAATATCAAGAATACTTTGATTTTTTTCTATTTCAGTTTTTTTTCCACGAGACTGAAATAGCACAAAGTTCAGCAGTCATACTTGTAAGTATTCACCATGAGCTACTTGTTCAGAGATGACACTTCAAAAGCAGCCTTATTTCCAAACTGAGTCTAATTCTAATCTCCTAAGGAATTAGCCGAGCATGTAAGAAGTTCTACACTGTAGAGATTAGCACCCCCTGGCCATTTCTAAAACTGTAGGCGATATTGAAAAAAATTACCATCTATTTATTTTCCTAAAACTCACCTTTCCTGAAACTAGTTGATAATCATTAGCTAATCCAAAAGTTAATCAGTCTCCATAATTGCCCCATGTTTAATAGTTTTAGTGGAACCTTCAGGAAAAGGTCACTGGCTATCATACCAAAGAAAGGATTCTAGGTGCCTAACAACTCTCTGCTCAGAATGAGATGATTCTCCCCATTGACCTTTTAAATATAATTACATGAGTTTTTTAACAAGAAGGAAATCTATTTGTTAAAACTCAAGAGGATTTTCATGACATATGACTTGTCATTTTAAAACATATTAATCTCACTCACTCTGTATCACAACCAACCCAGAACCATTTTAAGCGGTTCATCTTAGGTGCCACTAGAAAGCATAGAACGAAGGCTTAAAATTGCCACATAATAATTTTAATGATTTTTAAAATGTCAGCAAACTCCTACCTAATCGGTTTGTCTTCCTAACTCCATTTATTATTATTAGCAAAGGTAATAACATTCAAAATATTAGCTTGTCAACTGAAAGAATCATTGCATTCAAAATCCACTAACATTTCCTTGTAGTAGTATAAATCTGCTAAATATTTCCTACAAATCACCTAGAAATTTATATGAATTAAATTTTTAATGTTAGAAGTCTTTTTTGCAGTTTTTGGCCAGGGCCCGGTTGACCCCACCACTTCTGGTATATGGGGCCGGTGCCCTACTCCTTTGAGCTGTAGGCACCGCCCTTAATGGTAGAATTAAAGAAATAAATCAGCCCCAGTGATTCTATGTCCATGAGGTAAGTCTTTTGGATATAGAACAGCATAAAAAATAAAAAGTGGTTCAGCATTCATTCATTCTAACAAAAGCTTATTAAATGCCTGATTGTATTTGGTCTCTCTTACTCAAGTTCATTTGCTATCTATTCAGTAGTCTATTTCCAGTTTTCTAAGCCACAGTTTACATTTATCAAAATATTTTCTCATTTCTAAACTCCTTACTACTAGTATGCCAGTAAACCAATTAATTTTCATCATAAAAATACTTTTCATATTTAAACTTCACATCCTCTCTTTCCTCCAGGAGGGCAGGCCCACCTCACTCGTAACTGGTAGAATCATAGATGTTCCTCAAGGACACTTTAACTATCATCCCAAAGTGGTATCTCCCAACAGAAAATAGCTAGAATTAAGATAAAAAATATTTTTACACCTAAAATGAATAAATGTCAGACTTCCTTACAAAAATCACAAATTACGTAGAAGTAAAAAGGCATAGTAATGTAAGGTCTCGGGGGGGGGGAAATGGCAGAGCAAACTCCTCCCGCCTTCAGGGAAGTACATTTGAAGGACTCGAGGACAGATTTCATCAATACTGATTTAGTGCCTATAACATGCTAACACGCTTTTGGAGACTGGATGCTAATGTAGGTAGACTTAAACTCCATGGAGGAGAAAAGTTATACAAAATCAAACAAATAAATGAACATAACAATTTTAGATGACACTACACACCAAGGAATTAAAAAAATTATAAAGTACTATGGTATCATGACTTCTTAGATGGGGCAGCCAGAGAAGTCGGTTTTAGGTGACATTTAAGTAAATAAAAGTAAAACTAAACAAGCCTAACCAAATGGTAGAAACAAATTGATTAGGGTCTAAACTGTCCTTAGTATCTCTCTACTCTCCCCGTTGAGTGTGGTGTTTCCTATAGTACCAGCTACCTAGGAGGCTGAGGAAGGGGGCTCTTTGGAGCCCAAGAGTTCAAGACCAGCCTGGGCAACATAGTGAGATCTTGCCTCAAAAAACAAAGCAAAACAAAACAAAATAAAACAAACCATCCACTTGTTTTAAATGGACATTCTCTCTTCTCCAGTCTCCAGGACTCCAAATTGAAATGCAGATCAGAAGAAGGGCCTCAGGGTAACACATGATCCAGGATGTTCAGCCCTGAAACTGGCTATAGTGAAGACAGACAAGTTTTTTAAATAACTAATTAATCCTAATTTAGTTAGATATTTAGGACTACCGGCCATGTACAAATCACCATTTTATGCATTTTCTTAGCAGTAGATAAGTCATTTGCCAGAATCAGGACTGGGTTAAAATATCACAAACTAAATTGTTCAACCATTAACACATTTAGCAGAAATGTATTGAACTTCATGTACTTAGCTAGCATTAATAGGATTTTAAAATTAACCTACTCTTCCTAATGATACATTTAAAATAAAACCATTTTTGACATCCTTGCCTTGACATGTTAAAGCAAAAGGTTAAACTTCAGATTGGTAACACTCTTGCCTTCCCTCTCTCAAAATGTCACCACTTACTCCCTTCACATTATTAACCACTTTGGCAATACTCACAGTACAGCTCTGACTTTTTCTCAAATAGTTGCCTGAGCCCAAGGAGTAGCTTTCATCATTGGTTACTCAAACAAAAACCTTTTTGAAGGGCCATTATAATTTTTTTAAGTGGAAAGTTTTCCAGCATGCTTAATACTTTCAAAATGAAAACACAATATTTATAAAACAGATCAAAAGTACTTCACAAAAATTACGATAGCATAGTAAGTCAATAAATAATGAAAGTCTATTTCAGAAACACAGCACCTTTCAGCCAAAGTGCTTTATGGATGGAGATAGCTTCAATCATTCCTTTTCCAAACTAGAACACACTTTATATCACAGCCATTTACGATGGGAAAAATAAAATGACTGTACTTCACTTAAAACACAGAGAGCGTGTGAGATGACAAATTGTGACCAGTAAAATGCACCTAGTTCAGGATGTCAATATTTAAGCCAAAATGTCCCTGAAAATTAATTTTATCCTCAAATCAATTATGAGAAAGTAAGTCTAAATTATATACAGTCTTATAAGGACAGTTGTAAAGACAGACAAAAACTTACATTAAGTTGAATGCTTATATTCAGCATGTTAACCTAGATATTTTCTTGTCATAAGCCACTGTGTGCCCAAAGCATCTGAGGTTTAAGTGGAAAAAACAAATAAACAAACAAAAAGCCCAATCCAAACAATATGGTGCCTATTTATTACATGGTTGTAACATTAAAAGTAAACAAGTAAATACATACTAAACTATTGAAAACTATCTTTTAATAAAGAAAACTCAAGCCAAAACATAGGTTTCTCAACATTTGAATTAGACTTCATCAAGTATAATTGTTTATACAAAGGAATGCTTTGTTTAAAAGTGCTTTTACTTATGATATGGGGTATCTTTATATCCTTTCAAGAGATATGTTTGGTTTTTGTCCATCTGTTTGGAATTCACGAATATTGGGCCTTGCTAGTCTCTTTCCATATTTTCTCCTTGTATTACATATTTCCACATTGTGTAAAACATTTACGTTGAGATGACGATTTGCCAATATTAGTTGGAGTGTTTCTAAATCTGATTTAACCATCTTTCTAGAGAGACTAAAGCCTTTTCAGTAGAAAATCAGGTTGTATGTCCATTCAAGAAGAATGGAAGTTTGCCATCCTGGGTTATTTTATTATTAGACAAAATTATGGATTCAAGTGGTTGCCTCAGGTTTTTAATCAAATATTTTAATATATTTTGTTTAATCTCATTAGTTCTGTTATGATCGTTCCATAGAAACAGAGATGTAAATTTCAAGACTGGACATGGTCTTATAGAAATCAGCCCCATTTTCTTACTCAGTGCCTTGTACATATCTCTATGAAGTCCCTTTATATATTTCATAGATTATCATTTTCACAATTATAGATTAATTCCTTTATAATGACAACCTAAATATTTACTAATAGATTCAGATGTTTGTGGAAAAATAACTTAAATGTCCCATCAAACATTCTAACTATTGATACCTTATTTCATACATAGGTGAACTATAAACCAAATCTTTCTTTAAAAATGATTTTGCTATACGGAACCAAAAATCTCTATACCTTCATGATAGCTCAGATTACTCTTTGAGATAATTTTATAAATTCTAAAAATTAATTTTATCAACTTATTTGCTATGCTTCATTTATTTTAAGAGAGACAGAGTCTGACTCTGTCACCAAGGGCAGATTGCAAGATACAATACCATACCAAGACATATCAAACTGTCTTTTAATCACAAGGGTCAAATAAAGATATCTTCAGAGCAAAATGAATAAACCAAAGATTCACAGGACTTATTATCAAAGACTCTTATTAAATAAAAATATAAAAGGATGCTTTTCAAATAGAAGGAAATTGACCTGAAAGGAAGAAGGTCTAAGATACAGGAAAGGAAAGAAGAATAAGGAGAGGGGAAGTGGCTGAATGAAATCAGAGTATTGTTACAGTATTACTCAAGAGGAGTGTAAAGACATTGATCAGTGTTTGACCTTGCCAATAATTCATAGTGTTACTATCCGAGAAATCATTCAAAAATTAGAACACCATATGAATCTTCCAAACTTTCCACAGGAAAAAAATTGAATGGTGGAGGGGGAGAAGAAGATAAAAAAAGAAGAGAGACAAAGAGGTGGAGATGATTAAACAAATGTAGGGCAATATAAATGCACAAATTTAAAAGCTTAGATACAAGTCCACATATGTCAGTCCTTAGAAGAAATGCAGGTGGACTAAATATTCCAGTAAATAGAACTTGTTAGAGTATTTTAAAAATAGATTTAAAATATTCATACTAGTTTCAACAAATATAGCTAAAATGTAAAAATTAAGAAATCTAAAAAATAAAAAGGTATATAAAGCATAATTTTACTGAACATAAGTTAGCTTTGCTTTAGATATAAATGTTTAATATCAAATTTTGACATTAATTTTGATATCAAACAAAATTGTCCTTACAGGAGAAAAAAGTGTTACTTCAAATAAATAGGGTAACTCTATAATACAATATAGTTAAATAAATCAAGAATATATCATGATTTCGTATCTGTATACAAATTTGTATATTTCTAAAAAGAGGTCCTCAAGTATAGAAAACAAAAGTTTACAAGTCTACAAGAGCGATTTTTAAATCTTGTATTATAGTGGCAAACTTTAATACATCTTTCATTACTTGATTAAAGAAAAAGTCAGCATACATTTGTAAGTTGAATGAAATTCTGAAAAGCAAAATGGACATTTTTGATCTAATCCAATCAGTATATAGGAGTATCACTTATTGCACGAATGAGATGTATACCATGTGTTCCTCTGAAATAACCATGGACTGTATATAAACTGTAAAGTGGACTATATGAAAAAGTCTCAAAAAATTAAAAAACAGAGTTCATATTGGAAATGACCTCTGGATAGAGGTGCAGTGAAGTCATAAAACAAAAATACAAAGATAAAAATAGAGAATTCCTATAACTTTCATAATTAGGAAATAGATTTCTAAATAATCCAAAGATTAAAAAGCATATATAGTGTTGAACATTTAAATCAAGAAAAAGAAAAACTGGAATATTGAGTGGGGGGTGGGGACCAAATGCCAACACTAAAATAAATTCAAAAAAGTAAAAGGAATAAAAAAAAATAAAGTAAAAGGGTAGAAACTAAAGAAATATAAAGAAAAAGTGTAATTAAGAGGATAAAAAGGCAAAAGTCAATGACTTTATCATCTGTTATTTTTACTTATTATGGGTTCATAATAGTTGAATATTACTAATAGGATGTGTGTGGTGTTTGGATGCAGGAATCCAGTGTGAATTAAACAAATGAGGGCACATGGGGCAATTGACCCCCTCAAGTTTTTATTATTTCTTTACATTAGAAACTTTCAAGTTCCTCTTTTAGTTATTTTAATGTATACCCTATTTTATTGTTGACTATAGTCACCTACTTATATTGTTTCAGATCTTGACTTGGAAGATTCAGTTCTTAGAAGATTTCAGTTCTTCCTCATTGAGTTTGATAGCAGTTGGACATTTGTTACATATGGATTATATCATGTTGGAGCATGTTCCTTCTATATCCAGTTTTTTGAGAATTTTTATCATGAGGGTATGTTAAATTTTATTAAATGCATCCATTGAAATGATCATATAATTTTCATCCTTTTTTTTGTTAACATGATGCATCACATTGATTGATTTGTTTATATTGGACCATACTTCTATCACGGGGATGAAGGTAATTTGAGCACAATGGATAATTTTTCGATATGCTCTTGAATTTGGTTTGTGTATATTTTTTGTATCTCTGTGCATCAAAGATATTGGCCTATAGTTGTATTTTTTGGTGTGTTATGGTCTTGTTTTGGTATCAGACTTCATAGAACGAATTTGACAGTTTTCTCTTTCCTCGATTTTTTAGAATAGTTTAAGTAGTATTAGTTCTTTGACTTCTTGGTAGAATTCAGCAGTGAAGCCATCATACCCTTGGCTTTTTTGTTGTTGTTATTTCTGGGAGACTTTTTATTAATGCTTCTATTTGATTACCTTTTGTCAATTTATTCAGGTCTTTTTTTTCTTCTTGATTCCATCTTGGTAGGCAGTATATGTCTAGGAATTTATCCATTACTTGTAGATTGTCCAATTTATTGGCATGTAGTAGTCTCTAACCATCTTTAAATTTATCATTTGTAATACTTTCTTTTTTATCTTTTATTTTATTTATTTGGATTTCCTCTTTTTTTCTTAGTTAGGTTAAAGGTTTGCCAATTTTATTTCTATTTTCAAAATTCCAACTTTTTGTTTATTTTTTTTTTATTCCTTTGAGGTCAGAGGAAATACTTGATATAGTTCCAATTTTTTTGAAATTCTTAAGGCTTGTTTTGTGGCTAACATATGGTCTATCCTTGAGAATGATACCTAAACTGAGGGGAAGAATGTGTATTCTGAGCTGCTGGATGAAACATTCTGTAACTATACATCAGGTCCATTTGGTCTATAACGTAGATTAAGTTCAATGTGTCTCTGCTGACTTTCTTCTAGGTGATGGATCCTAAGTTGAATGTTTCTTTATATATTCTCTTGATGTATTGACCCCTTCATCATAAATAATAACCTTCTTTCTCTCTGTTTTACAGGTTTTGTCTGAAAATCCATTTGATTGTATAGAAGTATAGCTACTCCTGCTATCTTTTGGTTTCCATTTGCATAAGGTATCTTTTCACATCCCCTTATTTTCAATCTTTACAGGTGAGTTTCTTGTAAATGATGTGCCGTTTGCTCTTGTTGTGAGACTCTTTTCTAGATCTTGTTGGCATACTTCATTCTATTTTCTTTGTGTATTTTCAAATAGGCTGTCTCAAGCTCACTAAGTTTTTTCTTCTGCTTGATCAATTCTGCTGTTGAGAAACACGAATGTATCTTTCATTTTGTTGATTACATTTTTCAGATCAAGAATTTCTGCTTGATTTTTTTGTATTATTTCTATCTATTTGTTAAGTTTCTCTGCTAGTTTTCTAAATTACCTCTCTGCGTTATCCTGAAGTGCATAGAGCTTCTTCAGGACAACTATTATGAAATTTTTGTTTGAAAGATCACCTATCTTTATGACTCCAGCATTGGTTACCAGTGTCTTATTAGTTTGTTGAGTGAATCTTTTCCTAAATGTCCTGGATGCTTGTGGATATTTGTCAATGTTTGGACATCGAATAGTTTGGCATTTATTCTAATCATCACAGTTTGGGCTTGTTTGAACCATTCTTGAAAAAGTATTCCAGATCTTCAAAGGGAATTGAATTTTGAGCCCTAAGTTTTTGATCACTGCACCCATATCAGCATGGGGAGGGGTGCCCCAAGCCTTGAAACACTCTGACTCTTGCAAACTGCTGGTGGCATTGCCTTGTTGGATTGATCTTTGGTTCTTTAGATGCTTTCTCACATGGATAGTTGTTTAATATGTATTCGTGCAGAAGGATAATTGCTAAAGGTTTCTCTTTGGCCTATCTTTTTCTTTACTTCCTTCTTTTCAGACCTTGGTTGACTTTTTCAACAGACAGATAGAATTGATAGATTTCTAGTTAAACTAAATAACAGTAATAAAAAGGGGGCTAGAACTGTAGTTAGATATTATAAAGATAATGAAGGAGATTAAATATTACTACGTGCCCACAAATCTGTAAATTTAAGAAAAAAATGGACAAATTCTTAAGAATGTAAAATGTACCAAACTGAATTTAAGAAAGAAAAACCTAAATAGTCTTATAACTATTAAAATATTCAAATTAGCTGTCATAAATTTTCTTACAATGGAAATTCCAGGATCAAATGGTTTCACCAAGTTATTCTATGAAACCACCAAAGCAAATATAATTCCAATCTTAAATTATTAAAAAAGAGTGAATACTCGGTAACATAGTTTAAGAATAGCTAATACAGGTAAAATAAAAACATAGTGAATCTTAATTTAGCAATTAAAAAGGCTAAAAAAGTTTCAAAAAAAAAAACAAATTTGTACATCCCTTGCTAAGATACAGTGACCTTTAAAAACTCATAGATGACTTCTTGCAACCTTCAAAAGTTGCTTAACACCAGCTAAGGCATGTGCTAATGGACATTTATCTTCTCCTCAGTAACTCCTGTGAAATAACTTATGAGGTAGAAGCAATTCTGTGTGAAAGAGATGATGCATCATAATCCATTTGTTTTTCCTAAGAATGCAAAAATATCAATTAATGTAACAAACTACAAAACCGATAATCTCTGGACTACAGTATCAAAGTGGAAATCTAATCAATTTGCAAGAACATTTAGAATAAATATGGTATAATTCCATATAGTCCGAGGTCTGTTTGTATAAAACAGTTACTTTTTCTTAGGCACTAACTTTATTGGTTTTTTTCTTAAGTGTTAGTCTTACTGGTAGTGCACTGACATCTATAATAGAGAAGTCAAAATGGCCTTATGTACAAAGGGCTTTCATCATCTTTATTCCTATTTTTTAGTCACCTATGAAGGAGTGGTGGAATATTGAATACTACAGGTAAATAAGATGTACATTAGGAATTAAGTGTGAAAATCACTGGTGACCTTAACCAGAGGATTTCTATAGAGTGGTCCCCTTGCAAAAGACTAGGGAAAGAGGGATTGGAGATGGAGAGAGTAGACATCTCTTTAAAGAAGTTTTCTGCAGAGAGGAGAAAAGGCACTGTGGTGCAGTGGTAGTTGACAGAAGAAGTTGGATCAAGAGCAGAACTTTGTTGTTTTTTTAAGATTAGAGAAGTAATGGCATATTTATTTGACAATTGGAATCAATGCAGTAGGATCAAAACATTAATAAAAAAGAAGGTGAGAGAATTAAGTTTCTACTTAAAGATCATTATCATGGCCCTAAATTAAAGTGAGGCCGGTCACAAATGTGTCTCCTTCCCTCACATCACATTCTGATGGACAATGTGGGTTTAACTGGGATGGGGCTTTACCAAATACAAACTGGCTAAATCCTGGAGATCCCTTGCCCTCTCCTTGCTAGTAAGAATATATTATTTATAATAATAGTATCAATAACTAAAATAACAAGAAGATACAATATTTAACATGATACCAGTGATAACAACAAAATAATAATCACTACCATCACCTTATGAGGGCTACCTGTGTTCTAGATAATGTTCCAGTACCAAACTACATTATCAATAATCCTTGCAAAGTTTCTATCAGATAGATATGACCAATGCCACTTTTGAAATGACTAAAGGTTGGAGCTACTGGATCATAATTCCAAGGGTTTTTGATGTCTATTTGTTTGTTTTGTTTATTCTTTTAGACAGAGTTGCTGTTGTCCAGGCTAGAGTGCAGAAGTATCATCATAACTCAAAGCAACCTCAAACTCCTGGGTTCAATTGATCCCTCTGCTCAGCCTTCAGAGTAGCTGGGACATTAGGTGACTACCTCAATCGGCAGTTAATTTTTCTAATTTTCTAATTTTTCTTTTAGTTGAGATGGGGGGTTTCACTCTTCCTCAGGCTGGTCTTGAACTCCTGAGCTCAAGAGATCCTCCCACCTCAGCCTCCTAGAGTGCTAAGACTACAGGTGTAAGCCACCACACCCTGCCTCCAAGTCTTTACGTTTTAACAGCAGGTTATGTAAACTGACTACCTTGATAGCAGGAACATAGAAGATACCCAGCAGGCAGGAGGGGACAGAGACTTGAATTACTTATGTTCACTATATCATTTTCCTGGAGAATATCAAAAATAGGATAAAGAACTTTGGCCAGTAAGTGATTTAAAATACCTAGATACCTAGAACCTAGATACTTAGGTATCTAGGTGTCACCCTTACAGAGTGTTTCCAAGTTGTTAGTAGAAAACATTGTGCTGGGTGACCAGGGCTCTCTGGTAGTCCTTGTAGCCCAGATCCAAACTGAGCTCCGTCCCTCTGTATGACTGTTTTCTCTGTTTCATTGACTTCTTTATCCTCTGCACCAAGATTATTATGCAATTTGTAATCTAGTTGTATGAAAAAAAAAAAATTGCAAAGTCCCACTTTGAGAAACAAGCTGATGTACGGATAGAGGAAAATCCATTTCCACTCCCTGAGGCATTGTTTCTATTTTATAACTTCAGCAAAGTGCTTTCTTTGTTTCCAGAGGTTCACCACATGAGCTATGAAACACAACTGCTCTTTCCAAAGAGAGAGAAAATTAGTCTCTCAATAGCTTATATTTTAAATTAGGACTGTTTCAAAATACAAATAATCCCGTGGAACAATACGATTTACCCCTGAAAGTTTTCCTTTCAGAACCAAGTGACTGGAACTTATCAACCTTATGGGAATAAAAGTAAACTTTTAGAGAATCTTCTGTAATCTTTAGGAAATAAGAAAAAATAAAAAGACAGGATGTTAATAAACTTAGAAAGAACTTTATGAGTGTATGAGCTTCTTAACATTTTAAAGACAGAAATATTCAACAAGAGATCTAGATTCTGGAGAGAGAATAAAGCTTAGAATTATTTTGAACTGTTCTGTAATTAGCCTAAAAATGCCCCAAATCCTAAATATCAGTATAACAATTTCCAAATATTTAATATTCAAATATTTATTTAATCTATATACTATTTTTCTCTACCTGATTCTTTTGTATCATAATCAAGGATTAACAAAAACTCTGTTCCTGGATCCTGTTTAAGAAATCCATATTTTTAAAAACTGCAAACTTTTTAAAAAGATAGAATTGATTTATTTCTTTATTGATGACAGCTTTTAAAAAGTATTACCCACTGATATTAAAAATGTAAATGTAATGTTATATATTTTATTAATTTGTGACTCTTCTTATCTAATTGCTTTATAACTCTAGAAAGCATACAAGAAATCGTATGACACAATGAACAGGCTTCATGAAACACACACTTACAGAATAATAAAAATACTATTAAACTACAGAGGTGGATGAATAAAAGATCTTCTTATATTTAGGTTTCTCCCATAGTCCAAATGTGTCCTCCCAAAACTCATATGTTGAAATCTTTGCCCCCAAGGCAAGGGGGGCAAAGATTTAGAATTGGGGCATCTGGGGGTGTTTAGGTCAGAAGAGCAGCATTCTTCTGTTCTGCTTGTTGTCAGAAGTGGGATTAGTGTCCTTAAGGAAAGAACCCCAGGGAACCTCGCCCCTTCTACTATGTAAAGACACAGTGAGAACATGCCTGTGACAAAGTGTGCCCTCACCAGACACTGAATTGGCTGGCACCTTGATCTTGGATGCTCCAGCCATGAAAATTGTAAAAAATAAATTTCTGGTGTTTATAGGCCACCCAGTCTATGGCATTTTGTTATAGCATCCTAAACAAACTAAGACGGTCTTACAAATAAAACAAAATTCTCATTGGTCTTAAAAACCAAAAAGTGAATTAAAGATTGGCTCACTTCATAAAAATTGATAATGAAGAGGCAAGCTGTATTTTAATTGATATGATTGTATATCTGGAAACTTCCAAAATGTAAATGGGAAAACTATCCCAAAAAATAAATTCAGTAAAGCTAGCTTGTTACAGAATATGTGGAAATCAGTAACCTTATGTTAAAACAAAAAAAAATTTATATATGTCATTGTTGACCATTTTATTCAAAAATTCAATACAGTTAGTTAAAAAAAAATCTCTAAAAAAAAAAATGATAAAATAAAAAAAGGCTCGGTGCCTGTGGCTCAATCGGCTAAGGCACCAGCCACGTACACCTAAGGTGGCGGGTTCGAATCTCCAGCCCAGGCCCACCAAACAACAATGATGGCTGCAACCAAAAAATGGCCAGGTGTTGTGGTGGGCGCCTGTGGTCCCAGCTACTTGGGAGGCGGAGGCAGGAGACTCGAGTGAGCCCAGGAGTTGGAGGTTGCTATGAGCTGTGATGC
>CAUYQV010002031.1:0-10799 GCA_963574575.1 Galagoides demidoff | reverse complement strand
GCCACAATGCCCGGCCATTTTTTGGTTGCAGCCATCATTGTTGTTTGGCGGGCCCGGGCTGGGGATTCGAACCCGCCACCTTAGGTGTACGTGGCTGGCGCCTTAGCCAATTGAGCCACAGGCACCGAGCTGATACTCTGCTTTAAAGGCAATTATTGATTAGCACTTAGAGAAAATGAGCTCCTTATTATGAAATCAAAGGCACAAGAAACTCAAGCCCTTGAAATGCAACACATTTTCATTTACCACTAGTTAATATTAATATTATAATAGTTTCTAGGACTTATTGCTCCCTGGAAAATGACTTAGTCAGCTTATGCTATACAGGATAATAATTTGTTTGTGGGTAATACCTCTAACACAAGTTGTTACCCATTAGGGCAGAAGCTGACCGATTCATTTTCCAAGGAGCTGTAGCAGTTCCATATATGAAATGTTCATAAAATGTCACAATTCACTTTAATCACTACAAAGTATCTTTTAATCAATGAAAAAAAATTAATCAAACTGGTTATTTGGCAGCATTGAGACAAATCAGCCAGTTGATTGACTCTCTCATTTCTTTACCATTTATTTTGGTTTTGCATAGGTATATAAATGTAGATATATTTATACCTCTGGTATATGAATTTTTCCCCATTTTAATGGATTTAAACCCATGGAAAATTTTTATGCATAGTATATGTGACATATGTGGAGGTAAAAAGCTTTGTTCTTGCTTCTTGGCCTCTAAAACTCTTTTTAATACCTCTTGTGAATGGTTCCAGAAGAAATCTCGCTTTGACAGAGAGAGTTGGAATAAAGGTACCAATGGAATGGCCAGATTTTTCTATTCTGGTTTTCTGGGGGTTTGGGGTTTTTATTAGAGAGATGGGGGTCTCGCTGTTGCCCTCATTGGAGTTCAATGGCATGATCATAAGCTTACTGTAGCCTCAACCTCCTGGGCTCAAGTAATCCTCCCACCTTGGACTCCCAAAGTGCTGGGGTTACAGGCATAGACCACCACGCCCAGCCAGATTTTTCTATTCTAACTCTAGTTTGTGAAAGATCTTTCACTAATGTGTAATCCTTTGAAAAGTTACCCTCATCGTTTCACTTATTCTTTTTAACATAAAATTATAAATTGCCTCAATACATATAAATAGTTAAGCCTTTTACGACTTAGGGAAATTCCAGTCTTGAAGTGTTTAAATCTCCAAGTCATGCTCCAGGTTGTAGTTTGTAACTGGTCCAACTGGGACCGGAAATAAGCAAATAGGCCTGAATAGATTCATTTCTCAAGGAGGGTCTATCCAATAATGGGGGGGAGGCAAAAAAGAGGGGCTCAGTCCCCACAGAATCTCTAAGTATTACATAAAATTGTTAAGTTGTTAAGTTCAGAATAATAATTGAAGAAATTCAAGCAAGAGGTTTCCGCTAATCTCTTCCTGTTAGTGATAGCAGAGTATTATTCAAAATCACAAGACAAAATATTATATATTGCCTTGGCTGCTGAAAATGGAAAAACCTAAAACCTCTTTCTGCAAATACTACTATACACAGGCTTATAGCCTGTGACCATCTTCCCTTTTGGCCAGAATGAGAAATCGTTCTTGATATCTGCCCACTGTACACGTCTATTGCATTTGCCAGCTAATGTTTAGTAACAAAGGCTGTTTGTTCATCTCAAAAAATTGAACTTTCTCCATTTGTGTTTACCTTCACATCCAAACTAGAACAACTCTGCTCTGAGTTAATTCCCCAATTTCATTATGGCCACGCTGGGGAAGGGAAAGGGATCTGTGTCCAAACCACCAACAGGAAACAATGGGGACAGGCAGCAATCCAAGAGCTCTGGCGTGATCTGCAGGAGGAGCCAGCTCTGATTAACGCCATCAGAATGCTTGTCTTTCCTTTGATTGATATTCCAGACCCTTGTTACAATTATCAATGCTAGCGACAACTATTATCAGAGTCTTTTTATGTTTTACTATTAGGGAAGGAGATTGCCTGGACTTCACCAGAACATTCGCACACCTGCCTCGATTTAACCTAAAACCCATTATTTTGCAAACAAAACACATAAACCCAACACAGCAATCATTATTTCCCATATTCTTCTATTTTAAACTCTTCTGTTCAAAGCAAAGGGTAGATCTGCTTGTGGCCCACGACAGGCACAGTGCATAGAAGGCAGCGTGCAGGGGAAGATGCCCCTTCAGAAGCTTCTTTGGAATATGGGATCTGGCAAAGCAGAGACATCATTTGAAAAGGCATTGTATGCCCTAGGACAGTGACATTCTGGCAGACTAAGAGCAGGCAGGTACTAAGTGTCCCGGGTTGCTGCTTTTCAGGACTAAGGGATAAAGGAGCCGCAAGTATCTAAATACAACCTTGCCCAGAAGCCCCTGCCCTGGATACCACAAATATGGCTATAGACACTCTGAAAGGAGTACATAGGGCATTTTTAATAAACCTCATAAGTAGTGCGAATAGGTTCTTTCTTACTGTCCGATTAGCTCATCCTCCTGTTTAAAATGATTACCAGCCTAACCTCTGTACACTTTCTTGTTTAAACTTGGCTCAGCTAAAGACTTTTCCTATATTCCTGCCTCTGATACCTCTAGCACTGATTTTTGGTCTTCCTGTCTCCCCAAGGTGGTATCCCAAATTATAGAAACCAGAAAAACACAAAGGAAGAAATAAAGTATATTTTATAAATAGATGCTCTTCCATACTCTGGTTTCTCTTCAGATCGTATAAACCTTTCACCTTATAAATGCTCTTCCCAGAAGCTCCAGGCATTTTTCTTGTAATACGTAGATTTAAGAAGAACATATAAAGGTACTGGGGGTGGTGGTTAAAGGAAGATATTATTAAAAATAAATCTATATATACTCCAAAAGGCTTATTCCCTAAAGGGTATTTTTGTTAAATAGCAGTTAATATAAGTGCCCTGGAGTCATCTCCCTGCCATACAGTCAGGACTCAGAATTGTGCCCAGCACAACAAATACTTGTTGGATAGATAAACAAATAGACAAATAGAACCAACAGAAACAAGCCCTTGTAGGGGAATTTTCTGTGAGGCTTGTTCCCAATCTGGCTTTACCACTGTGAGCAGCTGAATGATGATGAGAATAGGCCAGTGAGGTACATTTAGTCTAGATACCTATCTGTACCAAGATCAAGTGTGATTTTTCACCTCCGACTTTTAGTATGAGTTTTTTTTAACATATAAAAAGTTAGAAGAAGAGTTCCAGGTCGGTTCAAAAGATGGGGGATCATATTTGCTTTCTCTGTGTGTCTACCTGTGCTGATAGTAATCTACAAACATTCTGACTTTCCTTCTAAATATTTCAGTATTCATCTTTTAAGCATAAGGATATTCTTCTAATAGATCTGATAGAGTCCTTTAACAAAACAACTTAAGAGAAACAAAGAATAGGATTGTTGGGGAATGACAAATAAGAACCGAGAACTAAGTCATTAAGTTTTGAGCCCAACAGTACAGAGCAAGGCTTGATGGTGGGCTCTGGTCATCGTTCCCAGCTCCCCTCAGTGGGAGCCAGGGGAAATCCTCAGCATCTGTGAAATAATCTTGGCTGAATCGGGCCAGCAGCCTCTGTCTCATCTATCGTCCAGGCTCCCAGGAAGTGCCCTTGTGCGCCTATATTGCTCTTAGCCCTTGACAGTTCCCTGGACAGTGGCCCTTGTTAGGATTTGAAGGGAAGTCTCGGTCTCTGCAATAGCTTCAAGTCCAGGTAAAGGACGGTCTATTTGTCAACTGTATTTATAACCCAAGCTTTGCTCTAATGGTCTGCTGGACATTACTTACCGGCCTAAGAAGGACTTCTTTTCCCACTACTGGACAGGTTCCTCTATCTCTAAGCGTTCTCTCTGGCTTATGTGTTCTGCATTGGTGTGGAAGAGAAACTCCCAGAGTGCGATCTCAGCTGAACTGGATGCTCTGTGATGCTGAATAGAAATGTTATTACCTTTATATAATGAGCACCTCCACGCCCAAGCTCCCCATCCCTATCTTTCCATTTAACCACTGCTCTGCCTCTAGCCCATGAACTGCATCACATATACAGATTTTAACAATATAGATTTCAGCACAACAGATACTGTTACATAACTTAATTTGTCTAGACTGGAGCTGTTGCTTGCATTTTGGCTCAGATGTTGGATAATTAAATGCTAATTCACTGAAGACCTATGCCCAAGATTATTTCCTTCTATGAATGGAATTGTATGCTTTGTTTGCCATGGAATTATATAGAAATGTATGGTTTGTTTGCCATAAGATTCCTTCCTAGCTTGTTTGGGAACTTACCTAGAAAGTGAATGTGGGAAATTCACTGTAGCAGTGCAGAGGGAGTAGGGCCCCACCTCATCCCTAACATCCATTAAATGCCTAGCCCATGCCAAGCACTACTCAAGGCACTGAAGATGCAAAGATGAATGCTTGTCCCTGAAAAATTCGTAGTTAGTGTGAAAGAAAATAATTCCTTATATTGGTTTACTCCTGGTCATTAAGCTATAAGTTCCATTGGAAGATGCAAGAAAGTAGTGTGGAAAATATTAAGTATAATCTTACTCCCTGGAAGCCTTCAAGCTAAATACGTAGGTGCATTATCTCCTTCAATTCTCAAAACAGGCTGGGCGTGGTAGCTCATGCCTGTAATCCTCACATTCTGGGAGGCCGAGGCAGGTGGATTGCTTGAGCTCAGAAGTTCTAGACCAGCCTGAGCAGGAGCGAGACCCTGCCTCTTAAAAAAATAGCCAATTTTGTGGCAGGCACTTGTAGTCCCAGCTTGAGTCCAAGAGTTGTGAGCTATGACACCACAGCACTCTACCCAGAACAACAGAGTAAGACTCTGAAAAAAACAAACAAACAAACAATAAACTCAAAACACCCCTATTATGTAGTTACTAACACTAAGTTAGATGTACTAGTGACAAAGGTCTAATAACTTGCCTAAGATCACCTCAAAATCACAGAAACCTCAGACACCAGATTCTAAACAACTGTATTATACCACTTTCTACTTTCTTGGATGATGAAAAAGAGACAGTTCTGTCTGAAATAAAACCCCACAAATCTGAGGTCAGGAAGCCCATATTTCAGTTGGGAACACTCCAAGTTCCTGGTAAAATCTTAGGATTTCTCTTTCCACCTCTGTCAAATGAAAGTTAGGCAGTTGTTTCTTTGGCCAGATTATAGTGTGGGTTTGTGTGGATACATGTGATGAATCACAGTGATCCTGATCCTCTTGTACAGAAAAACATAAATAAATGACACCAAAACATTATTTGCATGGAACTTTTATTTCCACACATCCCGTAGAGGTGGATTTGAGACAGATAAGACTTGCCCTACCTGGGTTTAGAGTCATGATTCCCTCTGCCCTGACTTTTTTTTGGTTTTTTGGTTTTTCATTTTTAAGAGACGGAGTCTCACTCTACTGACCTCAATAGAGTGTCATGGTGTCACACAGCTTTTAGCAACCTCCAACTCCTGGGCTTAGACCATTCTCTTGCCTCAGCCTCCCAAGTAACTGGGACTATAGGCATCCATTACAATGCCCGGCTATTTTTTGCTGTTGTTGTTGCTGGGCCCAGGTTTGAACTCACCACCCTCGGTATATGGGGCTGGCGCCCTATCCACTAAGCCACAGGCATGGTCCGCTCTGCCCTGACTTTTTACTCCACATTCCCACAGGCTATCAGAGAGGGAAATGTGTGGAATACCACACACCCACTGACAAGAGACTACCCCAAACAGTCACCTTATCACAGGAAGAAACCTTGCAGTTGGTTGGGTCAGCTTGTGCTACTTGTCCCGAGACTCTAAGACTAAGCCAACAGTCAAAGCAGCACAGCCTGTTCTAAGTCATGGGACACAACTCATGCCTGGTGCCATAACGTGCCATTTTAGTGCCAAATGCTGCCAGGACAACAGTATTCCTAGTACGATGCCTGTCACTTATCTAACATATAACAAATAGAAGGGGGTAGGGAGGACGACTAGAAAGATCACCGGCCTTGGGTCAAATCAAGGTTCAAATCCTAACTCCTCTTTCTCAGTAGTGCAGGACCTTAAACAAGTGATATCACTTCATGTAGCCCCAGCTGCCAGATACTATGTTATTCTACTTCATCGTTGTTCCCCCCACCCTGTATCCAACGTAATTCTGTCCCTCAACAAATACACTTTGATAGAAGAAATAGATGCTTTCTCCTGATTGATTGCCAGTTCAGGCGACAATCACTGACATTATGCCAATTCATGGCACCTGTAAGAAAGCCTCTTTATTCCTCCATACTTGCCCCTGCTAAGATGCTTATAGTATCAAAATCCCTCTTCAGAAACCAAGAGAGGTGCAAACAGCAACCCTGTTCTGTACAATTTTTAAATGGATTCAGGGGCTCAGTGCCTGTGGTTCAAGTGGCTAAGGCGCCAGCCACATACACCTAAGGTGGCAGGTTCGAATCCAGCCCAGGCCTGCCAAACAACAATGACGGCTGCAACCAAAAAAATAGCCGGGCATTGTGGTGGGTGCCTGTGGTCCCAGCTACTTGGGAGGCTGAGGCAGGAGACTCGCTTGAGCCCAGAAGTTGGAGGTTGCTGTGAGCTATGATGCCATAGCCCTCTACCCAGGGGGACAGCTTGAGGCTCTGTCTCAAAAAAATAAATAAAATAAATGGATTCAGGGAAGTGATGTCACTTAGTCAAGTTTTTATAAGATAATTAACAGTAGAGTGAATTGTAAGGTAGCGGTCGACTCAATCAAGTCACAAGGCCAAATGTGAAGCAATAGCTAAAGATTATCTGGTGCCTCGGTGAAGGCGGGCTGAGACTCAATAGGCATCAGCCCCAAGAGCAAGAGTGCTTATCTTTCAAAGGTTTTAGCTAGAGTAGGAGGGGGAGCGTGTTACTTCAGTGTGCTAGTGACTGTTGCCAGGTGGGTTCCAGCAGGCTCCTCACTGAGACCGTTCTGTTCGTTTATGGTTTAGCCCCTCTGGAGCCATTGTGTTCACTAGTTCCTCTTTCCTTCTGGCTGAGTCCCAGAAGGAGGTGGCTTCAGCAGAGGTCACTGAACAGCCACGATGGAATGTCTTATGCTCAAAATGGACTGGCCTATGCTTGCTCTGTTTTTGAATTTCCACCAACCAACTTATTGCAAATAATGAATTTCTCGTTCTGAATCAAAATACCAGGCTCTCTCAGGCCCAGATATCACGGTAGATTATACTGTCACCTTCCACTGGTTCAGTAACTTCAAGGCTGAGGATGTCAGAAGGGGAAAGGAGCTCAAGTGAGGAGTCTGAGGTCTAGAGAGGTTGAGTGACCTGGCTGAGGTCTCATGGAATGTAAGGAAAAGAGTCACTGCCCAGCCAGGGCACCTTCTGCAAACGCACGGATGAATATGGAGAAGGACACCTGTGCCCCTCCTGAATGATAGAGTCCTACAGTGCAGTGAACGAGGCCTGGAAATGAAGGTAAATATGAAGAAACGGAAAAGAAGCAACTCTTGGCCATCCCAACCCTCTATTGTCAGGTGAGCCTTTAAAGTTATCTGCTCACCAGTCTCAGCAGCATGAAGCATAGCCAGAAGACCAGGGCAGCCCTGCTTTGCTGGCCAACAGTCATCATGCAAATCAGATGGAGAACAGTGTGGCCATTTTCTGAAGTCATAGAAGGCTCACCTCTTTCTTTTCCTAGAATTCCCTGAATATCTTTTCTTTTTATCAGCTCAAGTTCAGCGTGTGTTTGTCAACACTTATTAGGATGAAAAGTAATTCATCAGTTTGGCCAGCTGCTGATAAACATCCCTCCACAGTGATGACTGCAGCATTATTATAATTAGCTCTCACTAATCTCTTAGATTACTCTACCCTCCACCAGCCTACCCCTGGGGTGTGACCAGCCTCAGGCTGCTCTTCAATCATCCTGCCTCCCAGCTGTCCTAACATCTCTAGCCTCAGTTAAATCAGCTGCGTGGAGGCCCCAATCCCAAACGCCTCACACCAGCTATCCACCTGTTCCTTCCCTGCCATCCACCCTCTCAAAATGTGCCCTTACCTGGGTCACCAGCAGATCATCTCTCAGCAAACAGGTACTACCTAGGCTCGGTGCCTGTAGTTCAGCGGCAGCCACATACAACAGAGCTAGCTGGCTCTAATCCAGCCCGGCCCGCCAAACATCAATGACAACTACAACCAACTACAACCAAAAAATAGCAGGGCATTGTGGTGGGTGCCTGTAGTCCCAGCTACTTGGGAAGCTGAGGCAAGAGAATGGCTTAAGGCCAAAGAGTTAGAGGTTGCTGTGAGCTGTGATGCCATGGCAGTCTACCCAGGGCAACATAATGAGACTCTGTCTCAAAAAAAAACAGGTACTACCTAATGAACCTAAACCCTCCTCTCTTCCCAAACCCGTCCACTGCACCCTTAAGAACTCTCCTACATCTTTTTCTGCTTCTAATTATGTCGTCCTGACAAAGGAGGCCAGGCTGTGCTCCAAGGATACTACTTCCGGCAGCACTCTCAGCCAAAGATTGGATCTCTCCTATTCCCCAAGGCCCTGAGGGCTGGGGGAGGGGGAAATGCTCCTCTGGTGCCCCTGATATAACTTCTCAGATGTCTGTTCTTCCTCAAAAAACCCAGCTTTTTTTTAAAGCAAATCACCAAACTTTACAGCCTCTGAAACCTCTCCTTGCTGCCTCTGCCTGCCCCGCTCTGCGGCGTTAGGGATGATACTGGTATGTGGCTCTCTGCTTCCCTCACCAGCCCCCGTCATCAACTGTGGAGCCAACCAACCTGACACTCAGCCCCTCGTCCTCCTGGCTACAGTGGTCTTTCCTCCACCTCCACTTACATGTTCATACCCTCAACCTTACTGTTGTCAATAACTGCAACCCTTGGCTCCCAGACACCACGTTCTCCTTATTTTCCAAGCAGTAACCCTAACTGGCTCCTAGTCACCTCCCTGACCTCTGAACACCAGTGCTCATCTCTCCTCCTCCTACCCTACTGCCTTAGAGACCCCATGTGGCCTCGTGGCTTGAGATGACTTCCAAATCTTATCTTTGTTTGCAGGACTGAACTCTAGTCTTTTATGCCTAACTACTATTCTACATCTCTGCTTTCAAGGAAATCTCAGCCTCGACGCGAACAAAACTGAAGCCTGATTTTCAACCAAACCTGACTTTCCCTCAGTTTTCTCCACCTGAGTAAATATTTATTCCAGTCTTCACTTATTTAAATCTTCATGTCTTCCTTGCCTCCTCTGTCGCACAGCCTACATCCAGCCCGCGGGCAAGCCCTCCGTGTTCGTACACCTTCATGGTGTGTCTGGACTCTGTCCACGCCTCACCATCTCCAGCACTACTACCAACATCCAGGTCACTGTCATTTTTCACCTGCATTATTGCAAGAGCTTTCTAGCTGGTCTCCCTCCCTACTCCTGTCCCCACTTCAGTCTTCTCTCAACACAGCAGGCACAGTGACCCTTTTACATGTGAGTCTCATCTCTGCTGCACACCCTCCAGTGGCTTCCCCTCCTTACTCAGGGTAAAAGCCAAATCTTTGCAAGAACCTGCCAAGCCCTCATAGTTGGGCATATGACTCCATGTGGATCTGATCCCACCCACCACTGTACCCTCTCTGACCTCCTCCCCTACTATTGTCCCCTTGTCTACCTCACTCCACCACTGGCCCACCTTGCACCTGTTACCATTGCATCTGGACTACATTTCCCAAGATATCTGTATGTCAATCTCCATCCCTTCCTTCCAACCTTTGTTCATAAATTACCTTCAGAGCAAGGCCTCCCATAGCTGTCCAATTTTACATTGCAGTGCTGAGCTCTCAGGGAGCAGAACTGAGCAGGGAGTGTGCTGAGGCATTCAAGGAACAGGAGACAGGTGGTGCTGGAGCAGTTGAGGGCAAGAAGCCGGAGGTGAGCACAGAGGGGCCACGGGTTGGGGCAGGCTGGCCCTGGGGGCAGATGCTGCTGCTCTGTTGGTCATGGTGAGGGCTTTGGCCTTTATTTTGCATGAGATGGGAAGCCATTGCAAAGTTTTGAACAGAGGAGTGACAGGATCTGACTTACCTTTAACAAGATCATTCTGCTGTGGTCCTGAGAATGGATTACAGACAGCGAGCATACAGGGAGGCCAGCTGGAGACAATCTATTACAGTAAGTAATCCAGTAACTGAAGTATCACTGTAATCTAATTTACAATAATCCAGGTGAGAAATGAGGTGCTTTGACCAAAATGATCGTAGTGGGGTAGGGCCCAGTGAAAAGTGCTTCTGGAGAACATAGATATTTAGATAGATAGATAGATATTAAACAGATATTAGATTACATGTACCTCTACATATGCATATCCGTAAATCTCCAGCTGGAGCTAACAAGAATTGCTGAGAGACCAAAAGTGAACATGAAAGTAGAGTGAACAACGTCTCCAAGGTTTCTGGTGATCTTTTGTTTTCACTTTACTTATCACTGACCGATAATTTAAATACTCCGTGGGCTTGGCGCCTGTGGCTCAATCGGCTAAGGCGCCAGCCACATACACCCAAGGTGGTGGGTTCGAATCCCCAGCCCGGGCCCGCCAAACAACAATGATGGCTGCAACCAAAAAATGGCCAGGTGTTGTGGCAGGCGCCTGTGGTCCCAGCTACTTGGGAGGCGGAGGCAGGAGACTCGCTTGAGCCCAGGAGTTGGAGGTTGCTATGAGCCGTGATGCCATGGCACTCTACCCAGGGGGATAGCTTGAGGCTCCGTCTCAAAAAAAAAAAAAA
>CAUYQV010002029.1:0-21503 GCA_963574575.1 Galagoides demidoff | reverse complement strand
GTAAATCTAAAATTTCTTTGCTGAGTTTCTTATTGGAGGATCTAACCAACACTGTCAAAGGGGTGTTACAATCTCCAACTATTATGGTGCTGGAGGAAATCAAGTTGCTCATGTCTGTTAGAGTCTCTCTTATAAATTAAGGTGCATTCTGGTTGGGTGCATAAATGTTAATAATTGAAATCTCATTATGTTGAGTGTTGCCCTTAACAAATATGAAGTGACCATCCTTATCTTTCCTTAGTATTGTTGGTTTAAAGCCCATTGTATCTGTGATTAAAATTGCAACACCTGCTTTTTTCTGATTTCCATTTGCCTGAATTATAGATGACCATCCCTTCACCCTGAGTCTATATTTATCTTTCAAGGTAAGATGAGATTCTTGTATGTAGCAGATATCTGGCCTGAGTTTTTGTAACCAGTCAACCTGTGCCTCTTTAAGGACAATATAAGCCATTCACATTAATTGAGAATATTGATAAGCCTGTTAGTATTTTGGGTATTGAGTTTTTCAAAAGTCCAGTGGACATTTTTAAACCTTTCACCACTGAGGAATTTGCAATTAGATCAAAAGTTTCTGAGTCAATTTACTTTGGTAGTGGAGCATTGTGCTTGTCATTGTGGAGGATGGGTCTAAGAATATACTGGAGAGCTGGTTTAGTTATAGCAAATTTCTTCAACATGTGAATGTCATTAAAGTATTTAATTTCTCCATCATAAATGAAACTCAGTTTAGCTGGATACAGGATCCTGGGTTAAAAGTTGTTTTGTTTTAGGAGGTTAAAGGTCAATGACCGTCCTCTTCTAGCCTGAAAATTTTCAGCAGAGAGATCTGCAGTCATTCTAATATTCTTCCCCATGTATATTATGATTTTTTTTATATCTGGCTGCATGTAGAATTTTCTCCTTCATATTAACTTTGGCAAAGCTAATTATAATGTGTCTGGGAGATGCTTTATTTGGATTGAGTCATGCTGGTGTTCTGAAACCTCACTCCTCAGTCCCTACTTTATACCTGTGGTGCTGATTTAGCACAGACTTGTAACAGCCTATGCCTTGTCCATATGTCTTGAGAAAATGCCCAAGTGTCTGGACTCTGAGGGGGATAGGCTTCTGGACCTCAGGGTGGGAGTGGAGGGGAGTGCTGAGAGTTCAGAATTGCGGGTAGAGTATATGGTCAGTTTTATGCCTGGTGGGAGAGTGTCATGGCACACTAGTGGGTACTCTCGGGGGAACAGTTCTGGTTTTTAGTGACTCTCTCCCATGGAATAGAAAAAGAAGAGATCTGAACTCTGCTTGCTTGTTTGTAGAAAGTACCCTTCCCTCATGAGCTGTTCTCATGGGGGAAGGAACTCCCGTCTGCTTTGTGATGCATTTTGTGCCTATTCTTTGTTTCCTTGGGGTCATAGCTCACCTCAGCAGGGGTGATATGTGCTCTTCAATCTTGTCTCTTGGTTCAGCCCCAAACCTTCAGTTTACTTGATAAACTTCTGTTCTTTAACTCTCCTTCTGGATGTGAGCCTCTGTGGAAAGTCAGCCATCTCGCCTCTTCCCCCTGTACTTTTTCCTTTACTTCTAACAGAGCATAAAAGCAAATTCATACAAAGTTTAGATAGGAGATAGAAGAAATTTCAAGAAACAATATTAAAGGTTAATATTCACTTAATGCTGCATGAACACTAGGCTAATAGGTGTTACACTTATTCTGATCTTCTAACCAGATCAATAATAAGTTTTCCATTTTAATAATTAATTAACTATGCTGTTTAGTAATAATTGATGTTTTTATTGGAGCACTGTCTTTTGCCTGTTCCTTTATTCTCACTTTATCCTTTATCCTTGTCTGATAGTCAAATGGCTGAAGCCCAGTGCTTTCCCAATGGATGATGGCATCTGGCCTTTCTCAAAACACTTCATTATTTCTACTTTCATTTTAATTGTAATTGCCCTTCTCTTCACTGAGGGCTTACCTGAACTTGCAGGGGACTTTTACTTTGAAGTCATAGTCGTAAGGGTAAACTCAGATTCACAAAATTGAATAAAAAGTCAAGATGAAAGTGATGCTTTGCATGAGTGACCACATAAGTAATGAGAGTAGGCTGTAATATATAGATGTTGTGCCAAAAACCTGCTTACTCCATGAGGGTTTGTTTACATATGTGGGAGAAAATAGTTCTCTAATTATTAATTTAATTATAAATTATCATTATGGGAAACTCTGTAGCCTATTTTTAAGCACAAAATGCCATAAATTGTATTTGTATGTAATCCAGAGACTGCCTGCACATCATCCACTCCCTCTGTCCTATAAGGTTTCTGCTGAGAAATCCACTGATAGTCTAATAGGGGTTCCATTGTGTGTGCTTATTCATTTTTCCCTTGTTGCTTTTAAAATTTTTGTCTTTAACTTTTGAAAATGAGATTATGATGTGTGTTGGTGTGAGTCTCTTTGGATTTATCTCTTTTGGTGACCTTTGGGCTTCATGAATCTCTCTTTCTGTTTGCTTCACCAGGCTTGGAAAATTTTCTGTCATTATTTTTTTGAATATGTTTTTTGTCCCTTTCTTTCACTCTTCTCCCTCCATCATACTGATAAAACATTAAGTTGTTCTGCTCAATGATGTTTTATACATCTTTTAAGGTATCTTCATTCTTTTTAATTATTATTGTTATTATTATTTTTGGAGACAGAGTCTCACTTTGTTGCCCTGTGTTGAGTGCCATGACATCATCATAGCTCACACCAACCTCAAACCCTTGGGCTCAAGTAATTCTTTTGTCTCAGCCTCCCAAACAGCTGGGATTATAGGCACCTGCCACAACACCTGACTAGTTTCTTACTCTGGCTCAGACTTGTCTCAAACTTGTGAGCTTAGGCCATACACCTGCCTTGTCTCCCAGAGTGCTGGGATTATAGGCTTGAGCCACTGTGCCTGGCCCCTTTGAAATTATTTTTTATTTTTCATCTGAGATTAGATGATTCCCAATGAGCCATCTTTGAGTTCACTCATGCTTTTTTTCTGCTTGGTCTATCCTGCTATTAAATTCCTCTGTTGAGTTTTTCAAATCATTATTAATTGTCTTCAGATCATGATTTTCGTTTGGTACATTTTAAACTTTATGTTTCTTTGTTGAAGGACTCAGTGTTCTTGCTTTACTCTCTTGACCTTGGTGAGCATGTTTATGTCAGATAAATCATTGTATTTCTGCTCATGTTGGTGGTTTCTGAGGATTAGATAAGAAAACAATCACCCTTAGTCTTATCAGGTTGACCTTGTTTAGAAAGAGCTCACTGATCCATTTGGCCAAAGATTTTATAGTGCTTCTCAAATTTCTGCATTATATTTGTCCAAACTACTGTCTCCGTTTCTGGTGGCCCCTTGGAATTTCAGATGTACTATATGCTACCAGTACTCCAATACTAGCCAAAGTCTCCACATGTAGCTAAGGTGTTGGCCATGTGTTCTAGTTCCTTCTGTCTTCAGGATAAAGCTGATTGTAGGTGCTTACTTCCCACTCTTTCTGCACTGAGTGGAGTGGGGGAGAGGATCTGTGGCAAATGCCTACACTCATGCTCAGACTCCACCCTTTGATCTCAGTGAAATAAGACCCCACTGTATATGCATTTCCTTATTTTATGTGTTCTAGGATCACTCAGCAATGCAAAGCCCCACTGCCCTCTAGAGCTGGGTTGTTAAAAGGACAGTCCCTTGGGTGAAAGTTGTAGAGAGTGGCCCTCAGAGCATGGCATGGCCAAATTGCTTTTAGGAAGAGTGGGAAAGCCTAGAGTTTTCATTGATGTGAGCTAAAGGGAAGGTTTGTGAAGGGTGGGGCTCTGGCTCTGGCTCTGGCTGGTGGTGGGCTGCAACTTGTTTGCCCCCTTAGCTCCCTGATGCAAATTTGTTAGAAGCCAGGCCACCAGGTAGCCAGTGTGAGTGAGTGCTATACATCCTTAACAAAGAGAAAATTGAAGCTGTATATTCCTACTCTTTTCTGCATGTTTGCACACTTGTTTAACACTACCTTTTTGTTCTGTGACCTAGAAGACTCATATGCCTACTCCCTCTGCTCCCAGAGCCAGAAGGCTCAGGATGGAGAACTTTGGAGGTAGCTATAAAATTTAAGGCATTTGATGTGTGGCATAAAGCCCTTCTGGGGAGAAATGGGGAACTTTATTTTTAAAGACTATCCTCTGCACTGTTCCTGGAAGGTGAAGCTCCTGGAAGTACTTATGTGTCTATATAAAGCTACCACTTTCTGCCAAGTTCTAGACTCATTTATATTTAGAACTTTCTTCTCCCAGAGTTAGGAGACTTAGGACACAGTATCTTGGGTAGAAGCTGTAATGGGGTGCTTGTGATGTATGGACAAACTCCATCTAGGATGAGTTAATAGGCCTGGAGTTATTGCTGGGATGACCTGAGACAAAGCTAGGAGATATTGATCTGTTTTTCAGGCTGCCAGAGGGCTAACACTTGTCTGCTTCTTAACATTCCCGTGCAAATTAGTTAGAGTTAGGTTGCAAAGCAGCTTTTAGAAGAGTGTGTCATAAACACCTTCCAGGGAGAAATAAGGGCAATGTTTTTAAGCACTACACCTGGGAGATGAAACCCTTGGAAGCATTTGAGCACCCATATCCATATAGAGACACTTTTCCCCCCTCTATGGTTTAGAGAGACTCTTGTTTGTCTAATCCCCTCCACTTGAAGAATGGGTGAATTATAAGTCAAATCTCCTTAGAGTTAAGATGGTGGCTGTGAAATCCAAACCCTCCTTTCTACAGGGAGCAACTGGGGATTGGGATTTATTTCCCAACTTTATAGCACAATGCCTGAGGTGGGCTCTGTGCCCAAATCTGCCTCAGCTTTTCCAACCCATTATATATGGATGTTTTCTCAGATGCTGGCAGAAATGAGTCTCTCAACTGGTGTCTGACTTGGTTCAGCTATGGAGAAGAAGAGTCACAAGCTTCCTATTCTGCACTGCTTCTGACGCTCTCTACCTACAGGTCATTTATACAGGATGCTCTCTCAATGAGTCCATCAACATAAGAAAAAAATAAGCAGAGCAGTAAACTAGTCATGCATCGATAGCGTGAAATAATGCTCATTTTGGGAAATGCTTTGTTTACAGAAACTCTAGAACTTGATTTTGTCTGTCAAGGAAGAAAAAATGGTAAAGGGAAAAAATGTCTGGCATCAAACGTCAAATTCAAGTCAGCAACATTATCATGTGAAATAGATCGTCCTTACATATATTGTTAGAAAAATGCTTTGAATTGTTAATACTGCCAACTCCCCTGACAAAGATCACCTTTCTTCACATTTAAAGAAAGTAGAAGGTCATTCACTTACTTCTACAGTTTTTCCAACCATTTTTAACTAAAGTAATTTTGTATTACCAGATAATAATTCAAAGTAGAGAGTGACCATAAGGGTTTTAATAGTGAGTACTTACAAAAGTGAATAATAATAATAATAATTAATAATACTATTTCCTCTTTTTCTTCTTCTTTTCCTCCCTCTTTCCATCATTTTAGTTTTTCTTTCTCTTCTCTCTCCTCATTCTTTCCCTTCTCATCTTCTTTCTCTTTCTTTTCTTTATTTTCTTTGTTTACTTCTCTTTCTCCTTATTTGCCCCCAGCCTTCATTCTTCCTCTTCCTAATTTGCCTTTTCTTGATATTTATTCTGTGGTTGCAGCTTCTCCTGGGGGCAGGAGAGACTGAGATTGGTAAGTGGATCAAGTGAACTGTTAGTGATTTAGTTCCCCATTTTATGTGACAAGTTTTGTTTTCCTTCATATTATATATACTTGTAATTTCCATGGCTCTGTTTAATGTGTTTAACATTATTTTCCTGATCATAAATTATATGTGCAATAACCAAGGTAAGAGATATGAGAAGTTTTTTCTGTAATTTCTACTCAGAAATTATTGAATGAACAATGCTAAAGGTTAGTTATTTTCTTACATACTAATGGTGCCTCAGAATCCTCCAAAGGTGTTATAGTTGAGCTCTTAGATGTTAATATCTTACCTACACTACAAGAGGAAATGGAATGATGAATGAGGAGAAAAGGATGCAAAGTGGAACAATGGCATGAAGTTGGTCTGAATAACAAATGAAGGCAAAGAAACTAAGTTCTTCTTTCTCAGGCAGAACCACAGATGCTCTCCCATTCTATAGAGTAAGATCAAGGCAACCTGCCTCTCTGGAAAACATGACACTTGTTCCTCTTTGAATGTAGTTCCCTCCGATCAGAAAGAACTTTTATAAGAACTATAAATGTTGATTTACATTTTGTAGTATGAACTTATATTTTTGCTTACTTTTGTCTTTTTTAATATTAGCACCAACATTAAATATCTCCACTAATTTCTAATTGGTCCATTCTTGGGAGTTGGGATGAGAAGTAACAGTTCTTCTGAGACAAGTCTTAACTCTTCTCATATTCAGTATCTCCTTCTCAGAGGGAAAGACCTTCAGGACATGACATATGCTTTTTCCATCAGCGCTAGAGTTCAAAGTTAGATACTTAATTGAAAATGTCAGGTTCTTAAAATAAATGTAAAATTGTATAGATAATATTACTGAGTTCTAAACTATGTGCTATGTGTGTGTTGTATACATGTACATATACACATATACACTTATTATGTGTTCAGTTGAGCACTCTCTATGTAATAGAAGCTCTGCTAGGTGTCTGCTAAGTGAATTTGAATAGATTGAGTGAGTTAATACCTGAAAAGCACTCAGTATACTGCCTGGCCATAGTAGTACTTATTTTTGTTGTTACAGAGAAGGAAACAGAAACCCAGAAGGGTTAAGTATTAATATTTTGTCACAGCTAGTGGCCGTGACATATAGTTATTAATTGTTGACTAGGTGTTTAAATCTAGGCAGTTTAACACTAGTCAGTTGCTAGTCAGCTGCTGTGCTTACCATACTTATAGGAGGAGACATCCTATATACACACCAGTAAGCAAAGGCCAATAATGTGTGTAAAGGCTCTTTTATGTATTGTTATGTATTATCGTTTATGTGTCATTATACTGATATGTTCATACTAGATTTCCATTTTCACAGTTTTTAGTGTGATTACAGAGTATCTTGTGGTTCAGTTTAAAAAGAACAATATGATTCTCCTTAATGAATCTTCCAATGGCAGTTGCAGTCATCTATGTAAAATGAGACACAAGAGATTTTAATAATTTGAGTGGAAGTTTAGGAGTTCAATTAAGATGAGATGACACACAAAGTAAAGAACAAACTGGAAAAAGAACATCATTGTGAGGCCAGATTTAGTGGCTAGGAGTATGTGTGCATCATCTTTAATCAGAGTGGCTGAATTCAAATCCCACCCCTGCTACTTCCAGTTTTGTGATCTTTGTCATCTTACTCAACCTCTCTATGCTTTGATTTCCTCACTGGTAAAACTAAAGACTATTAATAGTATTTGCCTAATATATTTATCGTGAAGAATAAATCAGTTAATGGATATAAAGCATTTAACTTCCTGGTGCATAGTAAACACTCCATTTAACAATAATAAAGTCCTGTTGATATTTCCACTATATGTCTTCACAGAATTTTGGAATATATGTGGGAAACATACATGGAAAAGGTTTAGCATCAAATTACCATGTATAGTGTGTGTAACAATGTGATAACTTGTCAGTTTAAGAGGATACTGTATATTGGGCTGGGCAATGCCAGTGGAGAATCAGCCAGCTGAATGGGAAACATTTTAGGTATATATCCATCAAAAAGATGTCTTGAGGCAGTCATGAACTTTAGCAGCTTCTCAAGGTGAAAAACCACAGCTAAAGAAATGTTGTCCAAGGTGGGAGGACTGAGTTACCAAAGGGCCTAGCAAGAAAAGAAATAGCACTTGCCAACAGGCCTTCTCCAAAGATAGTCTTAAAAGGAATATTAATGCTTATCTGAAAGTGATTCCATACCTAGAGGCTGCTTTCAAAAGTTCCTTTGATCTATTGTTATTTAGAGATAAAATCTTGCATTATAGCCTCCATCCTTACCCATCTCTTTGATAATGAAGCTACATTTTATTAAAACTATTTTGAACTGATTTTTCATTAATTTAGTTTGCCTTTCCTGCTATCAGTTTGTATGAATGAAATAGAGTTCAACTGTGTTATTTGCATTAGAATCACAATGATGTGTACAAAGCATTCCTTGTGAAACTTTTTAGAAGTGCACATTTTCTAACCTAATAAACCCTAATTTCTAGCAGAAAGTCTGGCCTTTTGTTTCCTGAAAGACCAGTGTAGAGGATTTCATGCCACAGCATTGCCGCTGCTATAAAGGTTCTGCTTTGCCTTGACACTTTATTCTTTTTAGAAAGAACCAGGCGAAGACAATCTGGTGAGTCTCAATTGAGTCTGAGTACCTTCTTCAAATTTTTAGTGCTAGAAGATTGAATCTTCTTGAGTTTTCTAGAAGCAGGACAATTTATGAGTGAGCCAGATCTGATTGTTCTGATTTACAGCATTATTATGGAGACTTGGCCATCTGAGATGAATGTCTGATCTCCAGTGACTGCTTAAGGGCCTTGGAAACAGTGAGTCTTTCTAAGGACCTGTGGAAACATAGAGTCAAAAGCCAAAATTTGTTCTTCTCAAGTAGCTCCTACATTCCAAGTTGGGTGACACTTGGCAAGATGCTTATCTTCGAGTTTCAGTTTTAACATTTCTGAACAGGTAACATTTCTGAATCTAGGCAGTTTAACACTAGACATTTGCTACTCAGCCACTGCTCTTACCATACTTATAGGAGGAGACATCCTATATACACACCAGTAAGCAAAGGCCAATAATGTGTATAAGGGCTCTTTTATGTACTATCTTTTATGTGTCATTATACTGATATGTTCACACTACATTTGCATTTGCACATTTTCTAGTGTAATTACTGACTATCTTGTGGTTCAGGTTTAAAAAGAACAGAAGATTCTCTGTAATGAATTTTCCAATGGCAGTTGCTGTTGTCTATGTAAAATGAGATAAAAGGAGATTTTAATAATTTGAATGGAAGCTTAGGAGTTCAGTTAAGAGGAGATGACACAGAAAGTGAAGAACAAACTGGAAAAATAACAGCATTGTGAGACCAGATTTAGTGGCTAGGAGTACAGTGCCTGCCTCTGAGGAGTTGCTGTAAAAATTAAATAAGAGAAAATATATGAGGCACCCAAGTTGATGCACAGTAGGTGGTCAGTTTTTTCTTTCTTTACTACATCCCTCTTTCCCTCTTGTGCTCTTTCATTATTAAATTATATATAACATGTACAAATCACCAAGTTCCCTAAATTAACTTCCTTAACATAACCAACTGACAAAGGTTCCCAAGTGTCAAAATACCTGAGTTTATTCTCAGTACAGATCTGCGCTTTACTTTCTGATGTGATCCACAATTCACTTGGGTATTTTTTATGCTTGGTTTAGAAACACTGGTTAGAAACTATACAGATGTTTTAAAGACTTCTCAAACATTAATCTGTGCATGTTCTAGAGTTTACTTATTCATGATTCCCTCATATTCTTGAGGGATGTTTGGGTTTTATTCACTCCAGTTATCAGGCCCTGGTGAGCTTTCACGACAAGTCACCAAAAGAGTAACCGTGTTAATTTGGTAGCTGCATGAAGACTGGTGGGGTAAAGGGGGAAATGAGAAATTACTTGTGACTGTCCTCCTTCAGGGCCTTCCCCTCATAATCTTCCTCCTCACACCACCTCCACAGAACCTGTGTTCTCCAATTCTTTCTTATCTTTCATATCACTCTGAGACCTGCTGTGAAGTGCAGTTGGATATCTTTGATTGAACACCTTGATATACTTGTGTTCTTGAAAATGGCAAGTCTTGTACTGAGGAAAAGATGCCTACTGGCAAATGCACCTAAATCAGAAGCTGCTTGAGACTTCTCATTTCTATAATATATAAACATAATTTGTAAAGATTATCAGTGATTATGGGAATTTAGAACCACTATTGTGTAAGTTTGCTTGAATGCAAACTCCTGTCCGCTTGGTTTCATTCGCTTTCTGTTTTGCCATGTATTTACTGAGAAGGCATTTGAGATTCTCACAGGTCACCGGCCAACCAAGTGTTGATTTTCTTATTTATAATGGTGAAGAAAATTAAAAAACTTGCAACACTAAATTGTCCCTCCCTACATACACAATACTACCATCTTTATGTACCCAAATGACTTTCAAGATTGCCTTTTATCATTGTTGTGAGCCTAATTTCATCTACGTTTTTGGTCTTTGAATGAGGTAGGATAATATTCAAAGAAGATGAGAGGAGATATGATTTTTGTGAGAATATTTTTATTTAAATTAGCCTATTTCTAGAGGTACACAAGTTAAGTAAGTTTCCACTGGTTCCCTTCCCTCTTTTCAGATATACTCCCTCACCTCTCTCTCCCCCTTTCCCTCATTTACTTGAGCACATTAATCTCAAAGAGAGATTAGCTTTCTTAGTTTCAAATCCCAGTTCTGCTGCACATTAGCTATATACTTTAGGTAAGTCATCTCTCTCTCTTTCTTTAATGTGCTTTCCTCATTTGTCAAGTAAGAATACTAAACTTTGTCTCTGTGAGTTTGGTTAGATGCCTACTTGCAGCAACCTATTTATCCCTTTCTTCTAGAGGAACTGAGCTCCAAATTCTGAGCTTCTGAAGTAAAGACTACATTTTCTAGTTTCCCTAGCTGTTATACGTGGCCACGTGAAAAGGCAGCTATGGCCACAGTGTTCTGTCTTCTGAAGACTAGAATCATGGAGGTATGGGCTAAAGAGGGAAAAGACATATTGAACTTCAGTAAGGAAAGTCATGGTGAATGGATTGGTTCAGTATTCTATGGTGTTAGGACCCAGGCTCTTTCTCTGTTAGTGCTCAGCCATCTGTGGCCATCACATAATCATATTATCTTCTTCCTTTTTTTTGGTTATACATAAAAATTGTTGATATTATCATGTTTAATTCTCATTTACTTTTTAAAATCTTCTTACTTTACTAGAATTTATTATCTTCTTCCTTTTTTTGGTTATACATAAAAATTGTTGATATTATCTTGTTTACATTTCATTTACTTTTTAAAATCTTTTTACTTTACTAGAATTTAATAGTCATCTGATTTATTTACTACAATATTCAAAACACTTGAACAGTGATGGAACTTAGCAAATACTAAGCATGGGTTGAATGAATCAATGAGTGATGAATAAGCAACAGTTAGTTCAGAGGGTTGCAAGCCCTGTAGGTCAGTGGCAAATAATGACAGGAAGAGGCAATATCTTGCGTGGTACTGTGGCTCAAAGGAGTAGGGCACCAGTCCCATATGCTGGCGGTGGTGAGTTCAAACCCAGCCCCAGCCAAAACTGAAAAAAAAAAAAGAGGCAATATCTTACTGGGTGGCATAGAAGAGCCCTAGTGGGCAGTGTTGCTTAGTGGGATGGTGATGGCAGCTGTCAGACAAAGGTGGGGTGGGAAAGTAAAAGGTGAAACAACAATGCCAAGATTGGATGTGGGGAAGTAGTGGAACGGTAAATCTCTTGGAAGATTTATTCATGAAGACTTTTAAAATATCCTTTAGGATACACAGGCATATCTGGGTGGATTAAGAGAGAGAGCTTTACATATGACAGACTTCCTAAGTCAAATGGTAGGAAAAACAGTCCAGTAAATTTGAATTACTATTGCTTTTCAGAGATGATCTGTACCCACAGGCTGGTGATGAGTTATCATTTGGGATATAACCTTTACAGTTCACAGCTTCAAATATAAAGTCAGTTTTACTTCTGATTGTCTGTCTATACCTTTCTTGATGCTAAATCTTGAACATATCTTATTTTCTCCTATACCTGGCTTCTGCTTTCCTCCAAATCCTGCATGGGGGTACCTCTTCCTCAGATATCTTGCAGGTAGGTCAGAGGGTCATTAAAATTGTCTATTTCATTTGCCTCCTGTCTCTCCTATTCATTGCTCACAGAGCTCAGCCTTTTTATTGGATGTACCCTCGGCTTTCATGATATCTGATTCATATGGTTTGAAGAGATAATTTACAGTTAATATATGTTTTGTGTGACTCTGCTTCAAGTGTCTGAAGTGTATATGTGTGTGGGAGGAAAGCAGAGATAAAATGCTCTTTGAGGAATTATAAAGTATAATAAATTATTTTTTGCTTCACTTGACTTCTCCTTCCCTGGCCCAGTAGCATCATATGAAGAGAGGGGATAAAGAGAAGGGAGGAAGCTGTAAGTATTTATGAATAATATTCCTTAGTTTACTTTAAATAATGCATAAGAACAGCTTCCAAAGCTGGAAATGAGGAAAACACACAAAAGGTAGCTATGGCCACAATGCATTGAAAATTTGGAATAAGTTGCTGACAGAAGAGTAAAGGGTAGAATTTGCCATTGGATAGAAATTTTCATAGCAAAATGGTTTACTATGAAAGCGTGTAGAAAATTAGAAAAAATATCACTTGAAGAGGGATTTGCTTTATTGTTCAATTTTGTTAGCACCCTGACTTTTACAAATTCCTTTTCTCTAAATATAGGAGAAAGAAATTGCTCCTAAAAACCTCAGTAGTGTATAGCATTGATTTTCTTGATGCCAGTGTGTGTTTGGGATTTTCCATCTTCAATAAATCTGTCTGTAAGTCAACCATTACACTTTGGGATTTTTCTCTACTGAAAAATGTTTTCTGGTTTCTTGGTGAAGAAAAAGAGGTACAGAGTTTTTGAAAAAATAAAATTAAAAAAACCTAATGTGATTCTTGAATCTAAATTTCTCCAGACATTTGCAAAAATGCGTGGATTTCTCTGGTGCTAAAAGAAAGAATCATATGAAGCAATTCACTTGTTTTTTAGGAGGACAATCCAGCAATGTTAAGTGACTTAACCTGTGATCATACAGTTGCCTGTTAGACTCCAAAGTTAGGGTGTTACTTTGGCTTTTGACTTGTAGTCTGGTGTTTCTTCATTTTGAACTGAGTCAATCACTGCTATTGAAGCCCTGCCCATTTTTATAATACACACTTTCCACTCAATGGAATGTTTATAGGCAATTCACTCTGGAGTTATGAACAATTCTTTTTTCCTGTCGTAGCAAACATTTATGAAACTCCAGTTATTTTTTAGGGTCAAATTTGCACCTTTTTGTGGTTTTCAGAGGATGAGCTCTTTACTAGGTTGAGCTTTATAAATAATATTACTCTGTCTTCTGTAGACTCTGAAGTAAACATGTTTTTTCACAGATGTAGCGTATTTAAATATCTTTGCTTTACATTTTAATTACTGTGCTTCCTATCCAACCAATTGTGTAAGAGTTTCTGTGCACACTAATCAAAACGAAATCATCATGTTTATTGAGTTTGTATTACATAATGTAATATGTAATGGCAAGATGAAAGAGAACAAGCATTTATTGAAATACTTCTAAAATGAGCACTTTTAAATCACTCATTCATTCCATAAATCTTTATAGGCCCTGTGACAAGAATTGGGAATACCTCAATGAGTAAGTCAATTGTGGTTCCTCCTTCACTGAGTTTATAAGACCTTGTGAGGATGTCAATTATTGAGTAAGCAAGAAAATTCAGTGTGAGAAGAAATGAATGAGAAGCACTGAGCACTAAAGCAATATGATTATGTGTTGTCAGATGAGGAAACTGAGGCTCAATAAGGCCAAGACACTTACTAATGCCAGTAAATGGTGAAGATAGCTTTAAATCTAGCTTTTTCTGAATATAGAATCATCACTCCCAGCATGTCCACATTGCCATAACAGCACTGTCATAGGTGCAAGCATAGAAAGCATTTGATGCTATTGTTTGCAGTCTTGTTGGAGAAACGAAATATATATCTCAGAAGAAAAATGTCAATATAGACGAATATTCTGAGACAATAATTTGAGTTACAGTACCAATGAAGCTATGGGCTGAGGTGATTGAGAAAAATGTCATAGAGAAAATATGGATAAATTGGTCCCTGAGGATGTGCATCTATCTTAGATAGATGGAAAGGATGGAAACTAGATGAGGAAGCATTTTCCGCATAGAAGGCTTCAGACTGTATCTGCCTAGTTAAATAATTTGACTGAAGTGTTGGTTATTTTAGAAGGATGGTGGGATAGAAGATTGATACACTTCCTGGAATCTTTGAATAGTAAAGGTGAGGATTTGAATTTATTCTGTAGTTTAGATTTTTCTTAAATGGTAAATGTTTTGTAATGAAAAACAGCCATAGACAATAGGGAAATAACTATATGGAACTCTGATTTAGTAAAACTCTGTTGACTCTTAACATACTATGTATGTTGTTAGTGGTAATAAAGACAAAGCTTTTAAGCAGTAAATTCACAAATAGGTGTTTGGGAAAGTTGTAGTGTTGTGTTAGTGATGATAAAGAGTGTGATAAGCAAGATTAACAAAATAAACTAGAAGATCTTTCCATTCACTGGTTTCAGAATATTATAGGAGAAAATATGGGTGGCAAGATGGAACAGATTCTAAAACACAAAAGATAAAGGAAAAACCTACGGTGAAGGAGTACTGATAATGTTTGACAGTTGACTATGTGTCAAGGATGAGGGAGTCAACAGTCTCTAACAAGGTAAGTCTAAGAAACGAAAAAAATGATGGAAAACCCTTACAAGAGAAGAAGATGGCAAATGAACACAACATGACTAACGGACAGAGAAGTATCACTTTCGTAATTAAGATCAAATGACTAAGTACTCAAGACCTTTTGAAGAAACTGAATCTGAATCAACCAAATTACACTACAACCAATTGAAGAAGCTAACATAGTCCAGGTCAATGAATGATATTTATTTGCCTCTTTGTAAAAGAAAATATCACCCTCTCTAAAGAAGATAATCCTCAATTTGCACCCTAAATATGTTCATAAATTAAGTTCTACATATTATGAATTTACTATTAAAATTTGCCAAACACATTTTTAAATAGTCACCAAAAAAAACCATGTTTCAACTTCCAAAGTTTTTGGATATATTAAATAATTGTACATGAAATACTTAAAATATGAAAAAAATTCGATAAACAAACAGTCCAAGAAAATCTATCAAAATTTACCAAGAAGTTTTCAAAAGACTTACTGAAAGTTTATGCATCATAGAGTTGTTGAAATGTAAAATGATGAATGAAGTTCTTTGGATATGGAGCAAGAAGATTTTAGTGATTATCAAGAATACAGAAAATAAAGACCAGGCCTGGGAAAACATAGAAAAGAGACTAAAAATCATGAAAATTATTTTGAGAAAGTCTACAGTACTTTAAATCAGATTTTTAGGGTGCAAAAACTGAGAGTATGAAGAAGTGATAATTGAAGAGTTAATGGTTAAAAAATATGGCATTAATCATTTGAAATAAAAAGAAACCATATCTACATAACATAGTCAAACTTCAGAAAACTTAAAATAAAAAGGCTAATAAACAGTGCTATAGATAATTTTATGGATAGCAGACTTTTCCACAACAGAAAGCAGAAAAATGAGACAGCTTTGTGGTTCAAAGGGAAAAGTCATCAACCTAGAAGTGTGAAACCAGCAAATCTGTCAAGAACAAGGTGTATATGTGTGTGTGTGTGTGTGTGTGTATACATATATGGTATATTTAAGTTTAGAATATAAACCTGAAGTAGAAGACCAGAGACATCAACTGCTAAATTGTCTCAGAAGAAAGGGCAAGTTTTAGATGACAAAAGAAAAAGCAACAACCAAAAATAAACAAACAAAAACAAATATAGATTGGATGTAATTTTAGGGGAACGGTGCCAGAACTTACTGGAGATTCCACAAGAAGAAATTTCAGAGCAGAACAAGAAGGCATTAAAGATCAGCAGAAATCAACCCTAGAGGTGCTGGTGGGTCCCTGGGTATCTTCATGACTCCAGAGCTTGGACAGTCTGTGCAAGCTACCTTTCAGAGAGAGGAACAGAGAGATCACAGTGCTATCTCTTAACCTTTCAGATACTTTTCTTCACCTCCATCTCCTTTGCCTGCTGATGCTGAGAGAGATGATTGATCTAGGGTTATCAGGGGTGGCTGCTTCCCTTTTATTGGTTTACCTATCATTCTGAGGTTTCCACAGAGAGTGGGGCTCTAACCTTTCTTCTTAAAGCCCCAGAACTAAGGAGGTGCTTAGACTGTGAGCTCTCTGCTTACCAGCTCTCCCTGGTGTTGCTTGCCCAGCTTCTCCATCAGGGCAGGGCATATACCACAGAGCAGAGGGATATCAAACCTACTTGAACACCCCATAGGCAAATAGGGACCAGAACGTTTCTCCCTGGCATGGTCAGTGATTGATTTGGGAGGACCCAGGGAAAGGCCTAGAGGCCAGATCCTGTACCTCCAGGACTTGATTGTGTTGGTTGGGGGAATGGAGGGGATATTTGAGAACTCACCTTGGGAGGTGAGGGATAATGGAGTGTGGGTTCCATCTACAACACATTCTTGAAGCACCCCTACCTCCACAGGAAGAGGATAGGATCAAGGATAGGATCCTAAACAGGGAACCTCTCGTCGCATAGCACCATTGCTAAGGAGCTTGGCTACTTTAAATTCTTGCCTACTGGCTCGGCACCTGTGGCTCAATTGGCTAAGGTGCCAGCCACGTACACCTAAGGTGGCGGGTTTGAATCCCAAGCCCGGGCCTGCCAAAACAACAATGATGGCTGAAACCAAAAAAAAAAAATGGCCAGGCATTGTGGTGGGCACCTGTGGTCCCAGCTACTTGGGAGGCTGAGGCAGGATACTCGCTTGAGCCCAGGAGTTGGAGGTTGCTATGAGCTGTGATGCCATGGCACTCTACCCAGGGGGATAGCTTGAGGCTCTATCTCAAAAAAAAAAAAAAATTCTTGCCTACTGGCAGACGCTGAAAGGAAACGATGGAGCAGGGGAGGAGGAAGAAGAGCAATACCCACTACCGACTGCCAGACTGTGAATCCCTGATAGCCCCTCCCAGAGGAATTGACTTCTGGCTTAGTGGGGCAACTTCAGCCACTCCTTGGCAGCTTTATCTAGAAGTCTGGGAGCAGACACTTGACCCCCCTTCTGAGACAGCTACTTTACCAACTTTTCTGGAGGCAGAAGCCAGAATCATTCAGTCTAGCCCTACCTTGCCTCACTCCCCCATCTGCTCCTGCTATGGTAGAGAATAAAATTTTCTGTGGGAGCTCTAGGACTTCACCCAGTGCCTGGGGCATTTGAGTGCTTTTCCTAAGGGAAAAGAGCCAGTTTCAGGTCCCCAAAACAACACTGCAGTGGGTTCTTTCTGGAAAGTGCCACCTACTGGCAAAGAGGTCTGATCCACTCACACAGGGTGTGGTTGACATAAGCATCAACATACTATCTCAGAGATTAAGCTGGGCATCCCAATATAATTCATGCCATTAAAGAAGACCACAAAGCTGGGGAAAGAGAAAGAATTTCAAAGACCTCCATCCTTCCTCAGCAACAAGAGGCAAAGAATATGCCAACATACATAGTTCAAAACCACTACAGCCTACAAAAAACTAAAAACTGAGAAAACCACTATATTAAAGATATCTATAACCAGGGCATCCATCCAAAACCTAGACCCTCATCAAAGCACTCCCAAGCAAATCCAAATGTTCTCATTCAATATTTCGTATGGACACACCATTATGAGTGAGCCTTCTAAACAAAAGAAAATTGCAAAACAGGAAACAATAGCTGCTCCAGATGAGAAGGAATCAGCATGAAAACTCTAGAAGTCTAAAAAAATCAGAGCAAAAAGATATCCTGCAAAGGATCACACCACTTCTCTAGCTATGGATCCCTACCAAAATGAGAGTATTGAAATGACAGATAAAGAAATCTGGATATGGATTTTCAGGAAGTTCAATTAAATCAAGATAAAATGGAAAGCCAATTCAAAGAAACAAACAAACAAAAAATTAACAATTCAGTAAATGAATGAAAAATTTACTAGAGAGATAGACATTAAAAATATAGAACTTCTGGAATTGAAATTTTTTTTTAAGAAATATGAAACACAAGGGGAAGTTTTAAGAATGAAGCTAGGCCAGGTGGAGGAAGAAATTTTAGAGAGCTTGAACATAATTCTTCAGTCAGTCAAAAATAAAGAGCAAAGAAAGCTTACAAGGAATACGGAATTATGTAAAATAGCCAAATACAAGAATCATAAGCGTCCTTGTGGGTAAAAAGGAAAACGCACAAGGGCTGGAAAAAATATTTTTGAGAATAATTGAGGAAAACTTCCTGGTATTGCTAAAGAAGCTCAGCAAAGACCTGTGTGATTAATTGCGAAGAAGGAATCACCAGGGTATTCAGTCATCAGACTGGACAAAGTCAACACGAAGGAGGAACTTCTGTGAGCTATAAGGTGAAAATGTCAAGTAACTTACAAAAGAAAGACTTCAGGCTAGCTGCAGACTTCTCAATGGAGACCTGACAAGCAAGAAGGATTTGGGCCCCCACCTTCTATCTTCTTAAATAGAACAACTGCCAGCCTAGAATTTTGTATCCTACAAAATTAAGTTTCACCTATAAAGGAAAAAAAAAAGAGAGAAAAGAAAAGAAAAAGAAAAAAAAGACTTTTTCAGGCAAGCACACACTAAAGGAATTTGTCACAACCTACATTATACCTGGATTAGCACAATAGAAATTCACCAGTATGAAACCAAAAGCTAATGCTCATAACTCATTTAAAACAATAGCATAAGAACTGCCAAACATGATGAACAGAACAGTATCCCATGTATCAATTCTGTCAATCAACATGAATAGTCTGAATGCCCACTCAAGACACATAAGACTGAAAGGATGGAAAACAACCCAAATATCTGCTTTCTCCAGGAAACACATCTACCAACCTGGGTACTCATACAGTGTTGTGGTGAAGGGATATAGAAAAATATTCTTCACAAATGGAAACCAAAAGAAAGCAAATATACTGATTCTCATATCAAATGAAATTGACTTTAAATCAACAGTGGTAAAGAAAGACAAAGATGATCATTATATAGCAGCAAAGGGAACAATTCCACAAGAAGATATAACAATATTGAATACTTGTGCACCTAACAAAGAAGTGCTCAGATTCATAAAGCAAATTTTATTAGGTGTAAGAAAACAGCTAAATTACAACATTGTAATTTCCAGGAAATTCTTTTTTCTTTTTCCTTGAGACAGAGTCTCACTTTGTCACTCTTGGTAGAGTGCCATGGCATCATAGCTCAGAGCAACCTCAAACTCTTGGGCTTAAGCAATTCTCTTGCCTCAGCCTCCTGAGTAGCTGGAACTATAGGCATCTGCCACAATTCCCAGCTAGTTTTTAGAGATGATGTCTCATCTGGCTCAGGCTGGTCTTGAACCTGTGAGCACAGGCAATCCACATGCCTTGGACTCCCAAGTGCTAGGATTGCTGGTGTGAGCCACTGCGCCTGGCCTATCGCCAGGAACTTCAATACCAAATTGAAAGAGCTGTACAGATCATCCAAGAAGAAAATAAACACTGCACTTAAATGGAACTCTAGTAAAAATGAGCCTAACAAATATTTACAGAACATTCTACCCCCAAACTTCTCAATATACATTCTTCTCATCAGCACATGAAACATTCTCCAAGATTGCTCATATCTTAGGTAACAAAATATGTCTCAACAAATTAAAAAAAATAGAAATCATATCATATGTATTCTCAGATCACAGGGGAATGAAACTAGAATTCAATTCCAAGAGAAACACTTAAATCTACACAAAATAATGGAAATTAGATAAAATTAAGATGGAAATAAAAAGATTCCTTGAATTGAACAATGAAGGGGAAACAAACACTGAAATTTATGGAATTCAACAATAGCAGTACAACAGGGAAAAATCACAGCCTTAACTGCCTACATCAAAAAGAAAGTTCACAAATTAACAATCTAATGACACATTCAAGGAACTAAAACAAAAGCAAACCAAACCCAAAGCCAGCAGAAGAAAAGAAATATCTAAGGATATAGCAGAACTAAATGAAATCAAAAATAAGAAAATAACATAGAAGATTAATTTAACAGAAAGTTGGTATTTTTTAAAAGATAAACAAAATTGATAAACCCAATAAGGGATAGAAGAGAAAGGGCCAAAATAGGCTCAATTAGAAATGAAAAAGGAGCTATTACAACTGATTCCACATTATATAAAAAATATCATCTATAAATATTATGAAAATCTTTACACACATAAACTGGAATATGTAGAAGAAATGGACACATTCCTGGAAACACAAAACTTCCTAAGACTCAGTTGGGAAGAAATAGAACTCTGAAACAGACTAATAATAAACATAGAGATGTAAGTTGTAATAAATAAAGTCTTCCAATAAATAAAGCTCTGGACCAGATAAATTTATAGCTGACGATCTATCAGATGTATACAAAAATGTTGGTACCTGTACTTCAGAAATTATTCCATGACATTGAGGAGGGAATACTCTCCAACTCATTTTACAAAGCCAGTATCACCTTGATACAAAAGCCAGGAAAGGAAACAACAAAAAAGAAAACTACAGACCAATATTCCTTATGAATATAAATGCCAAAATCTTCAATAAAATACTAGCAAACTGAATTCAACAGCTCATCAAAAAATTATCAACCATGACCAAGTGGCCTTCATCCTGGGCAAGCAAGAATGGTTCAATATATGTAAACCAATAAATCACCACATTAAGAAAAGCAAAAACAAAGACTATATGATCATCCCAATAAATGCAGAAAGATTATTTGACACAATCCAGAACCTTTTTATGATGAAATCTGTCAATAAACTAGGCATAGAAGGAACACATTTAAAAATTATGACAGCCATATATGACAAACCCACAGCCAACATCATACTGAATGGGGAAAAGTTGAAAGCATTTCGCCTAAGACAGCAGTTCTCAACCTGTGAGTCATGACCTCTTTGTAACAATGAAAATACATCCAGCATTAGGAAGGTTGAGAACCACTGCCCTAAGAAGTGGAACAGGACAAGGCTGCCCACTGTCACCATTTCTATTCAATGTAACACTGGAAGTCCTAGACAAAGCAACATGCCAAGAGAAGGAAATAAAGGGTGTAACAGAATTAGGAAAATGGAGTCAAACTATCAATTTTTGCTGATGATTAAATTTTATATTTAGATAACCTTAAAGATTCCACCAAGAGATTTCCAGAACTAATGAATGAATTTGGCAGTATCTCAGGTGACAAAATTAATGTACACAAGTCAACAGCATTTCTATACATCCTCACAGTCAAGCTGAGAATCAAATAAATGAGTCAATACCATCCATCATAGTTATAAATAAAATAAAATGCCTAAGAATATGTGTAACCAAGGAGGTGGAAGATCTCTATGAAGATAACTACAAAACATCAATGAATGAAATTACAGATGATGTAAACAAAGGTAAATACATATGCATGTGGGTTGGTAGAATTAACAT
>CAUYQV010002028.1:0-38841 GCA_963574575.1 Galagoides demidoff | reverse complement strand
TTGAGATGGAGCCTCAAGCTATCCCCCTGGGTAGAGTGCCATGGCATCACAGCTCATAGCAACCTCCAACTCCTGGGCTCAAGCGAGTCTCCTGCCTCTGCCTCCCAAGTAGCTGGGACCACAGGCGCCCACCACAACGCCTGGTCATTTTTTGGTTGCAGCCATCATTGTTGTTTGGCGGGCCCAGGCTGGGGATTCTAACCCACCACCTTAGGTGTACGTGGCTGACGCCTTAGCCGATTGAGCCACAGGCGCCAAGCCCCTGGATTTGTAATTAACCAGCCCTTTACCAAAAAACTGGAACCGATGATTGTGGCTTTTCCCGTAGAGCTTTACAAAGGTCCCATTCATAACTACAGCCTGAAACTCTGGGGACCTGCTTGGTGTGGTGGGGCCAGATGGCACTGACCAATATTCAGCTAATCTCTGTCCAATCCTAGTGAATCAGCGGCTTTGGGCTGAAATCTCAGCTGTGGAGACATATAAGCAACTAAGACACCCCATCCCCCCACAGGCAACAACTGGAAGGGGAGAATCCCACACTCCCATAGCAACACAACCATGGTACAACTGGGCTTCAGGAGCCAGGCAGGGAGCCGGAGGACAGAGTTGCTGACCTTCCGGACCTAGGGGTTGCAGGAGCCAGGCAGGAGTCGCCAGCCGATGGCTGCAGGTCTCCGGAGCCAGGTGGGGAGCAAAAAGGTAGGGTCGCATCCCTGGCCCCAGGTCACAGGAACCTGGTGGGGTCGCCAGCTGTGGGCCACATGAGCCAGGAGGGAATCACTGGCCATGCGCTGGAGCTAGTCGCAGGAGCTGGATGGGAGTCACTCCTGTAGCCATCAGTCTCAGGACCCTGGCAGGGAGCCAAGCCACCCACTGCTGGCTGCTGAGCTAGGGAGTCAGTGGGTCGCATCCCCAGTGGTTGGTAGCATAGGTCCTGAGCTATGCTCTTTCCAACACAGGGTAAGTCTCTTTCCCCTTGTGACTCCCTGCCTCTATTAAAGTTATAGTTTCAGCACAACTGCCCCACAGCTCATGAAGTACCCTGCCATAGCTAAAATCTGCCAAACACTCCAAATTTTGTAGGGGGTAGTCTTCCAAACCACCAGGAGAGGTGGTAGGGGTGGATTAGGAGTTCATGAAGGTAGGGAGAATATTAGATCAACTTTTGGCCCAGGCAAGAGACTGCTTGGGATTATAGCAGTATCTCTCCATGGAAGGAGTCCCGGTCCTCAGTCGTTCTCTCCCCTTTGGTGAAACAGAAGGTCCTTTGTTCTCTACTCACCTCAAGCCGCTCTGCCGGAGGGGGCAGGGGAAGGATTCCTGTCCTCTTTGGAATGGATTTTTTACCTGCAATTTGTTTCCTTGGAGTCCCAGCTTGTCGCAGCAGGGATGATGCGAACCCATCGATCCTGTCTCTCAGCTCAGCTCCTGATCTTCTGCTTTATTGGGTTATTTCTGGCTATTATTTCTCCCTCTGGACGGGAGCATCTACCGAAAGCTGGCTTCAGTCAGCCATCTTGCCTCCCTCCCCCTTTTCTTTCTTTCTTTCTTTCTTTTTTTTTTTTTTTTGTTTGTTTTTTTTTGTTTGTTTTTTGAGACAGATTCTCAAGCTGTCACCTGGGTTGAGTGCCATGGCATATAGCTGGGACTACAGGCGCCAGCCACAATGCCTGGCTATTTTTTGGTTGTAGTTGTCATTGTTGTTTGGTGTGCCTTGGCTGGATTCAAACCTGCCAGCTCCAGTGTATGTGGCCAGTGCCCTAGATGCTGAGCTGCAGGTGCCAAACCATTCTTAAAATCTTAAAAATGTATTTCCCATGTTGAGTTTCTCTGATTATCTGGGGCGTAGCCATGCAGTAGTCTTATATCATCTGTTCTCCACAGTAAATCCAGGACTAGCACTAAACTTCCAAGCTTGGTCCTCTCTTTTCTCTGAAATTGGAGCTGTGCTTTCCATTGACCTGGATACTCATAATGCCTACCTTGGCCCTGTGGGACCTGCCACCAGGTCTTATCAGTCCTGGCTATGCAGTCTGAGTGTACCCAGGATAGAATGCAGAATCTATGCAGTCTGAGTGCACTCAGGATAGAATGCAGAATCTCAGCCCCACCCCAAACCAACTGAATCAAATTGTATTTTAGCAAGACGCCCCAGAGACAGGTATGTGACACACGTGTGCATGGGAGTGTGAGAGCAGGTGCCATGCAGCTCTGTCTCCTGCCCTTCTCTGCTGCCCATTATCTTGGGGATTGTCACCCAGACCATGGCAGTCACCTGGCCTCCAGGTGGGGCAGCTTGGGTATGTTCATGCTCCAAGGGCCCCCTTGGAGTCACTCTGCTGCTGTCTCACCTGGCTCAGGTCCCATGCCCTGTCTGTACAAGCTAGTAGCTCTTATCACAGTGTGTAATTGTACATTGTCATTTGTGTGGGATTATTTGATTAGCCTCTCTCCTTGCTGGTCTTAATCTCTATGAGGGTAAAGGCCACGTCAGTTTCACTTGTCACTCTGTCTTCAGGAGTGACATAGGGTGACCAAGGACACCCCACAAGCATTAAGCTCAGTGAAAGAAGCCAGGTATAAAGGACTAGATGCTTTATAACCCCAATGATATAAAATTTCTAGAAAAGGGAGAAAGCTGACCTTAGTTGTCTAAAGATGGGGGTGGGCATAAGGGTTAGCTGAAAATGGACATGGGAGACTTTTTGGGGTGATGGAAGTGTTCTAAAACTGGAATGTTCTGATAGTTGCATGACTATATAAACTTGTTAAAGACTATAACTGTGCAGTTACAATGGGTGAATTTTATGATATATAAATTATACCTCAATAAACTGTTCAAAACATGAGATGAAATGAAATGAGATGAAATGAACCAGGATCTCACAGGTGACAGCATCCACTCAGCTGCTATTGTTCCCACCTCTCTCCTTTACCCAGCTATGAGCTGTGCATACCCAGCAGAAGCTGGATGAATGACCAGGCCAAGAAAACCAACCTTCCCACTGTCCTCTTGTCCTGAGCCCAGCTCAGATACACATGCTGAAACTGCAGTTCCTTTGATGGTGTTTCAGAGCCAGGGCAGGAGAAAGATTCATGATTTCTAGTCACCCTTGTCCTCACTTGTAGCTCTGTCCTCTCTCTAATTAGAGAGGTCTCCTTTGGATACAGCCCAGAAATCAGGACATCTTTGCAGCTGTCACTGCACAGATTAGCAAAGTAGTCAAGTATTGGGTTTTCCCCCCAGATTAAAAACACCTTCCCTAGTTTTGCAAGTTTAGAATTTTTCTTCTAAATGCATTTTTTTCTCCTCTAAAGTTATATGGTCTTGTCAACTGCCATACAGAAGAATTTAGGCCCCATACTCAGTCACGTACACCTGGCACAGAAGGTGTCGACTTACAAGAGAAGAGCCACATTTAGCCCTTCTTGGCTCTGATGGGGCCAGCACCTGTCCTGGTTTGCTTGTGCTCATGCCTTACTGGTGTTATATATTTGGGTATGCCCCCTGCCCCCCTCTTACAAGTAGCACACTTGTCAAACAAATTATAATAGAAGACTTGGCCTCCAATAAGTTTTTTTTTTTTTTTACACATTCTAACACTATGGAAAGTTCTATGTCCTTAATGAGAAATTTTCTTTATCACAATAAAAAAAATTTAACAGTGGGATGTTGTATGACATTTGACTCTAAAGTAAATCATCTGTCTATGTCTTCGTTAGGGTGGGCTAGTTGCATTAACAAATAGACCCTGTGTTAGTTTTCTCAGATGTCAGACACAGTGTGACTGCATTCTTTGTCCAGGGTCTCACAAGCCTATCAAGGTGTGGCCATCAATGCAGAATAGCCCTCAAGGCAAATGCCTCTCAGTCTATGAATGCTTTCACCAGGAAGAGCCCAGGTGGGCTTCTGAGGGCTTGCCTCGCTAGGTATTAGAACCACTAGGCATAATTTCCCTATTTAAGGTCTACTGATTAGAGACCTTAAATATCCTTGCAGAATTCTTTTTCAGGAGCACTCAGATGAGCACTCAATAACCATGAGAAAGTATGTGTCCATTGGAGGCTGTTTTGGAATTCTGCCTGCCACACACAGAATGGAAGAGCATTTCTTCCCCACACAAGTAATCCATGGCAGTTGCAGATTAGGGTGGCGAGATTAGCTGTTTTCCATGGAGACAATCAAGAACACAGACTGATGGAGGCACTACTATTTTCTTGGAAGTGGCTTCCAAGATATTTCTTATATTCTGAGAAGAAGTAACACAGAAAAGCATGACATGAAAAGTCTCTATGAACTGACCTGAGAATGGCACCTGTTATGTTGCCTGCTCACATTTGATTGGCTGGCAACAGTCACATGACAGCAGCTAGCTGCAAGGGATGCCAGGACATGTAATCATTAGCAGGCTAGCCACTTCTCAATGAAGCCTTTAAACTATGACTCCAAGAGCACTGGTGTTTGGAGAATACTTCCACCACAACTGAATCGCCTCCAGGGGAACCCATCCAAATGAGGTATATTGTCCTCTGAGGTTAAAAGTTAACATAGTTAAAACCTATACTTCAGTTCTCACCCCCCCCAAAAGGTGCCATTTTAAAAAATATCAACATGTATATTACTCATAATTTGATTGCTCAAGATATATTCACTAGATTTACCCTCAAAATATTTTGACTCTTTTGAAAGATCATATCCATTCCCAACTGATGAGGATTCAGATGACTGAGATCCTTCCAAAGCATATGATGTAGGTCATCAAATCTGAGTTCCAAATATGTTTTTCAAAGATAGAAAACATGAGAAAAACTATATAACCTTCCAGAATGATTATGTTGAATTGTGACATTCTTTGGAAATAAAAGTTCTGGATGTTTCCTTTAAAATATCTTATGTTGTTTGAGTCACACTTAATCACTTTCAGTTCTTCCTATCAGTAAAAGTGTGTTTGGGAGAAGAGCCGATAAAAGCTTTGAATTGCTAAGACAGCACTTACCAAACGTGCCCTTGAAATGTTTCTGAAAGTTACTTTCTCCGTGCTATTCTCGATGCAACCCAAGAATTAGATCAATCTCCTCCTTTCCTCACCTTCCTACTTTGTGTATTTCTCTTGAGTTCTTTAAAGGACAGTAGATAAAGAAAAAGACTCTCCTTCTACCATAGTCTCATTTGAGAACCCCAAACAACACAAAGTATCATTAGGCTGAATTTTGTTGTGTCCTATAAAAGTTAACACTCGTCACAGAGGAGGAAAAGGGACACCCAGAAAGACAGATAGTGTTTTTGAAAGACTTCCCTAGTTGCTGCAGTGAGGCCAGTGAACAACTGGAAATTAAAAAGAAGAGTTCTAGCAACAAAATCACAGTTAGAGAAAGAATGTGTGTGTGTGTGTGTACAAGAAAAATGGAAAATTCTACCTCTTAAATTTAATTTAAACAGGAGCAGCATAATTCTGGAATGAAACTAGATTTGGGCCAACCTATTTACTTTGCCTTTGCACATCTGTGGCCTGCTGGACCCTTCTGTTGCCCCAGGTAGGAAGATAAAAAATGCTCTGAGAGTTGTGACCAATCAAGGAACCATACTGAAAAAATACGAAGAGGCACCAATTAGGAGCAAATGAAGCCAAGGGTTAGGGTGGTACGTAAATGAGACCCATGTTGGTGGTAAGCGGAGGACACATGAAAGAGGCGAGGAGAGGGAAGAGGAAGCAGGAGGCAAAGGGACCTGCAGCCTTAGAGTTGTGTCCAGCTGCGGGGAACAGAAAACCCAACTACAAGTGGTTTAAACTCACAGGTGCCTGGTTTTCCAAGGAAAGGAATTCAGAGGCTCCTTCAGGACTGAGGTCATTGCTGTGCCCTTGCAGTTTCATTAATGTGCTAAGTCCCTTCTGTCTTTCCACTTTAAGAGAGCTTCTCTTCGGCCCTCCTGGTTTCAAGACATAGATGCTATTTAGGGTAAAAGGATTATGGGAGTTGGGGCGACAGGTGGAACAACCTGGGAAGGCAGGGTCCAGAGAAGGGTGGATGCATTACTTTGAGACTGAGGTAGGGACAGCAGGTTTGCATAATGACAAGGTCCGCTGTGGCGTAACAATGGAGGTGAGTGTCTGGGGTAGGATGGACAACAAAACCCTTGGAGAAGAATTCAAGAAACCAAGAATCATTTGGATTCTTGGGTATTTAGATCAATTATATGCTCATTTATATGTATGTGAAATCTCCAAACATTAAAATAGAAGTGGTATTATTTTAAAGAAAATTGTCACTCGTGCCTCCCCATCCCCCATCCACATGACCTTCCCTTGCCTTCACGACGGGTATAGAAAAATACCATCCCTGGTGGAATCGCTGTAACGGGCAGTGAGTCTCTTGGTTTTCTTCACATGCAGTTTCCTCCCAGCCTCTTCCAGAGCCTACAGATCACCCGTGTTGGAGGGAGCAAGGCTTTAGCCTGGCGTAGTCCCGAGGGAGGCTCTTCGGTGCTCCCCTCTCCCCGTGTGCTCTCGGCTCCTCCAGGGACTCCCGGACGTCTTCCAGAGGCTGCCTCCTTACCTCCCTAGTCCTTCCCTTCTCTCCCTGGAGGGACACACAGGCTGATCTCAGCTGCTCACAATACATTCAAGTCTCTCAAAAGCTGAAACTAAAGGCAGGAAAAGAGAAGAAAAGGGAAGGGAAGAGGGAATAGAGAAAGGGCGAGGGAGGAAGCTGACTTTCACTGATGCTCGGAGGAGCCACTTTCTCCTCCACTCTGGGTCTTTGTTTGCCTGGAAACTATTTTCCGTTTAGTTTCCTCTCACCCCAAAGATTCTGGCTTCCTTCAAAATCTGCTTTAGGGAAACTTCTCTTTTCCTCTCCTCGTGCGTGCTTTCCTGGGAGTATCTTCTCTGAGAGTGGTTGGGGCCTCTGGTTCTCCGGCTTCGGCAGGAGCAGGAGGCTGAGCAGAGGCTTCCGAGCCGCTTCTCCAGCAGAGGCAGGCGGGTTCTGCCGGGCTCTCCTCCCACCCAGCTCCCCTGTGTCCTTCTGAGGGGACCCTCCCTCTGGTGCTGCTACTCACGACCCCCGACACTGGGGAGAGACCAGCGAACTCTGCTGATGAGGCCTCCACCCCACACCGAGCCGTCCAGGTCTTTAGAATGTGGCTGCTCCTTGCCACGACCACGTACTTAGATGTTTAGTAAAATAGATGAGCCTACCTATTTCCCCCAGGAGTGGCAGTTCTTGTCATTATTTTGGTGACAGAGAAGCCATTCCTTCCATGGGGGAACAGCTCTGATTTCAGCTGATGCCATTCACTTTTTACTTTGAGTGTAAACATTTCAAAAGGGCTTTTTTCCTCTTTCTGCCTCCTGTTGACATTCCCTATTTGGGCTTCCTCAGCCACCTCCTCTCTCCTGGCCTATGACCTTACTATCACAGAGGCACCCTCTCCCGACTACTTGGAGTGTCAGTTTCTATGAGGAGGAGTGGACAGCAGTGGGTGACAGCCTACACCTGTGTCACCTGGCTTCATCAGAGGCAGGAGGTGCAGATCCATAGATCACAGCCAGCAGGAATTTGTTCTGTGCAGTACGGTGGGCAAAAGCCCAGGGCGTTATTCTCAAGGCTTGCAAAGCTCTAGACTGACTCATCTCTCCCTCCCTTCTTCCCCCCCTCCCACCCTTCCTTCCTTCTTGTCTTTCTTTTTCTGTCTTTCTATCATATCTAGAGAGTCATTCTGGCAAGTTACAAGGAGGCAAGGCAGCCTGAGCCTGTGTGCGTTTGTAGGTGTGTGTGCACCTTTGTCGTGCATCTGTGTGTGTGTGTGCACCTCTGTGCATGTTCACTGGTGCGTCTGTGCCTGTGTGTGAGAGAAATGAGTGTAGGTGATGCCTGGTTTGGGGAGGTGGTATGCAGCTCGCAGTTACTATAAAGTGACTCACTGCGTAACAAGGAAGTCAGGTGACTTTCATGGTAAGCGGGATGCACTCAACCCAGACAATAGGAAATCTCAAGCAGCAGTGGGTAGAACACCCTCTCTCTAGCACAGCCACATGAACTTTAAGAGGCTGGAAGGCTAGAGTCCAGAGTGGAATGATCCTTACTTCTGCCCCGAATGTGTCTTTGCTGGCATGGTACTCAGTAAACAATAACAGAGTGACTGGTGAGGTGCTTTAAACTGAGGGTTACAAACCATTTACTGACACAAGCGCTGTCTGTGTCAGCTGACTGTGGAAGGTGACCTCACGGTGAGAACGGCAGTGTGAAGGTGAAGGCAGCAGCCCAGACTGAGGGCACAGGTGTGTGCATTGACCGGCCCTCCTCCCCTGCAGTGCTCTCAGAACGCACACCAAATACTTGGTCACAATAAAGCAAGAGGATTCAAAGAGCCGGACCAGCCTGCACATCCTTGGGGTAAAGTTGTAGACACTTGATTGCTGGCTGAGTGACAGGCTATGAATAGGGCTCACAGTAGGCAGGGTTTGGGGAAAGGATAAAAATGATTCAGAAAAGCCAGAAAGAGACTCTAAGGCATCGAATGCCAAGTAGGAGGAATGGCTCCAGTGACAGCAGCGCAGTCTCAGACAAACAGCCCAGGGTGAGAGTTAGCGTCCGAGGTGGCCGGTCCAAACTGAGAAGTGCTGTACATGTGGACCACACCAGGATGCAGACACTTAGGAGGAAAGGAAGAAGGGACAATTTCACGTGAAGATTTTTATATTTACATATGAAAATAATAATACTTGGTTTTTGGTTTGTTTGTTTTTGAGACAGAGTCTCAGTGCCTTAGGTAGAGTGCTGTGACATCATAGCTCACAGCAACTTCAAACTCCTTGGCTCAAGCAGTCCTTCTGCCTCAGCCTCCCAAGTATCTGGGACTATAGGCACCTGCCATGTTACCTGGCTAGTTTTTCTATTTTTTAGTAGAGACAGGGTCTCACTCTTGCTCAGGCTGGTCTCAAACTCCTGAGCTCAGGCAATTCACCGGCCTCAGCCTCCCAGATTGCCAGGATTACAGGGTCAGCCATGGTGCCTGAAATGATACTATTTGGATACATTCAGTTAAATAAAACATTATTAAAATTAACTATTTGTTTCTTTTTACTTTTTTAAAACTAAATAATTTACTGCAAAAGTCAAAAATTCTTAACTGCCTATCTAGCTCACTTTGTAATTCTCTTTGATGATCTTGTTCCAGAAGTGCTTCTAGCAATCTCTGGGCCAGGAAGAGGAGCGGGGGAGGGGAGAGAATAGTGTGATGGCAGGAATCACAGTGGGCTTGCAGTTCACTTCCTGGCTGTGGGTTGCTGGGCGCCGCATAGTTTCAGAAAGCCTCAGTGTCCTTACCTAAAATCAGTGCTTGTCAATCTGTGGGGTGGTTGTCACACTTAAATAGGAACCAAATATTTGGTGTGCTTTCTGGTAACACTGTAAGGAAGATGGTCCAGATCAATGCACACACCTGCACCCTCAGGGGAGCAACTTGAGTCTTGCCTTTTATTTCCCTTGTTCCAGGAAGACGAGGCCCAACAGAGAGAAAGAGCACCCAAACACCACGTTTATAAGAGAAAGGGCTTTACTCACCGGCTGGGAGCTTACAGCATAGATTTCTAAATGGCCATGCTCTCTGACTGGCTTGGTCTTTCCCTTTTTATTGACAGTCAAGAAGTTCCATCCCACAGGTACCCTTCTCATTGGCCAGTTTGAATCAAGTGGGAGATGCTAGTCCAGCCCCTACAGAACTACAGGATTTCACAGAACTTGGAAATTTCCAGGTTCCAGGAAGTTAAGCCTACAAATTCCCAAGAGCCGAGTCACCATGGAGAGGACCCTGCAGGTGCATCCTCATGGTCTCCCTGAGAAGACCTGTTCACCCGGGCCTCACCCTTCTCGGGTGTCCTCTCTCACCCTTACTTTCCTTCCCCCGGAGTAGCACATCAGAGCTCCAGAGGCAGCCAGGCAGAGCTGAAATAACTTTAGTGAACTCTGAATGTGTGTGTCAACATTCCCAATGTCCTGGCTAGCAGCACGCGGGGCAAGTGCAGAGGAGGGTAGAAAATCCAGTGGGGGCAGGGGGCTGCAGCCTGCGTTAATGACAGAGCCACCCTCAAGTGGAGGGAGGGCAGGATGCAACAGGAAAGGAGTCTAGGGGATAACGGGAAGGACTTAGAAGTACCCTGTCCAGTTTTGCTAAAAGCTGCTCTCTTGGATTAAGCAGATACATTTTTTCCTACTATGTAAAGAAATTTGATTTTCTAATTCTTTGCAGTTTTGCAAAGTCATCTTGGAGTTAACCATAGCCTCACAGACCTACAGCCTTAATACATTGCCCTAATACCATTTAGCATCCCCAAGAAAGAGGGTATGACTCAGAGACTCTCCAGGAGAAGAGCTGTGAATTAGCTACTCATTGATAAGCCCGCTGGCCAAAGTTACACAAAATAGCAGTGAGTGTCCCAGGATCCTTGCTGGAGGTAGTAGCAAAAGACTGCTAGCAAAAGACTGATAGATTATTTCAGAGGCCCCTGCTGGTGATTTGACAATTCTCAAATAAAAGAAACTGAATCTAAGGAGTCCTGAAGAATGAGAAATGCTCCACCCAGTTCCCCATCTGTTAGATTCATACTTCAAGAATGACCACGTTTCCTCTTCATTAGTCAAACTTAACAGTGGGAAAGAAAAACAGAATATGGCAGCCTTGGGCAGTAGATAATTGCAAGGTTACTCTAGGCAGTGTCACAGAACCACTGGTCTAGAAAGATTAAGGAGCCTTTCTCCACTGTGATGGCACCAATCACTTGCTCCATCTCCCTCGGAGAAGGGGGCCCCTCTTTTATGGGCCAACATTTCTCATTTATAAAACAAAGAACCATTAGGGCTGGATAGGACTTTGTAAAACCAGTTCCCTTCTTTATGCATGAGAAAAGACCCCCATGTTACCTTATAAATGACTGGAGAAGACTGTGAATTACCCCAAGCTGTAGAGGATGCCTCTCCTCTGCGTGACAAACACACATACCCATTGTTTCAATAACCCAGGTCAAGTGAAAGCATGCCAGGTGTCAGCCCATTCACTCTGCTGTAACTAACAAAACAGCTTAGTTGGTGGCTGATAAACGACTGAAATTTACTTCTGGCAGTTATGAAGGCAGGGAATTCCAAGATCAAGGTGCTGCCAGATTTAGAGTCTGGTGAGGGCTTTCTGGTTCAGAGATGGCACCTTCTTGCTGCGTCCCTACTGGATACCAGCAGCAAGGCAGCTCTGGGTAGCCCCTCTCATACGGCTGCTAATCCCGTTCAGGGGGCTCTGCCCTCATGACCTGATCACCTCTGAAAGGCCCCACCTCCTAATACCTTCACCTTGGTGATTAGGTTTCAACATATCAATGTGGGGGCACACACACATTCAGACCATAGCACCATGGGCATCAAGAGTTGCCTGTTTTTCATATCCTTGGACATAAGACAGATCCAAAAATAAAATCTCTTTCTTGATAGCAGATTATTCTAGTGGGAAAATTGGTCATGGTGTTAATAATTAGTTTGTCTTATTAAATTGTCCTCTCTCCCACCCCTATCATCCAAATTGGTAGAGAATTTTGAGTCAGCTGAATAATTTCACCATTATGTTAAGTCACTTAGTAAGTATAGGTTTTCTTCTAGCAAAGCCTAAATAATTATATCCAATTGAAAAGGAGGCATTGTTTTTAGCTGGAGTGTAAAAATACCACTGTAGTGGCCGATGTATTGAAAGGAAAAAATAACACAATTTCAGTTTGGCAGCTCAAACAACTCAAATTTAACTTACATTGACAACAGACTTGTTACACCTGGTCGGGATGGATGCTTTTGCCCAAAGTTGTCAAGTGACTGGTTTCAAACAATTCTTCTTCCTGGGGGTGATGCTCTCTCGGTGCACAGACAGGACTGTGCTATATCCATACTGACCTCAGAACCCAACAGAAAACAATCTAAGCAGGAGACACCACCAGGCAGTCAGAAGGTCCACAGACAGCTACTGGGGGCTGAATGGTTCCCGCACTTCTCAAAACCCATTTTTTTACAGCCTTTGCATCTTTCTTGATGTCCTCAGATGTAAGGCTTTCTCCACAGTCCAGCCCCCACCCCCATGGCCTCTGACAGCGAGATGCCCAGGCACTCTGGGCTTCTTCCTAGCCCAGCCCTTTGGAGGTCCTGCCACATGGGGCTCAGGGGGGTGATTCAGCAGTCTGCAGCTCACACACTCCCAGGGGCCAATCGTCTCCTGATCGTCTTTGTTAATCTCATGGTGACATCTTGACTCTCCAATGGCTTTTATCAGCTATATAAAGAGAAGTTTCCTACCCCCAAACACTTCCAAGGTCCTCTCTCCCAATCATCAGTATCCTGAGTCCTGCCCCAGTCCTGGTAACTCCTCATGTCTGCCTCGTGGTCTGTGCCAAGGGCCTGGACTAGTTCACAAGAGCCAGTAGTGCACAACTCTTCCCAACTTCGACATCACATGGAAAGTAGAATTCCATTGTGCAGGTGTACTTACTAACACTTCCTTGTCCATTCAGCAGTCGATAGACTTCTCAGATGTTTCCCAGTTGGGGGTTATTATGAACAAAGCTGCCATGAACATTCATGTACAACAGTTATGTTTATATCTAGATTTTTCATCTCTTTTGAGTAAATACATAGGAGCAGTATGTAAGTATGGTTTGAATTTTATAAGCAACCACCAACCTGTTTTTCAACATGGTTGTACCTGTTTACGTTCCCACCAGCAGTGGATGAGAGTTCCAGTTGCTCCACATTCTCACCAACACTCGATATTGTCAGGAATGTGTGGTGGTCTCAGTGTGGTTTTATGTGCATTTTCTGAATGACTGATACTAAACATCTTTTGACAAGCTTCTTGTTCATTCATTTATATTTTTTGGTGAGGTGTTTGCTCAAGTATTTTGTCTCTTTTTAATTGGGCTGTTTGTCTTGTTTCTGAGTCTTAAGTATTCTTTACATGTATTGAATACAAGCACCTCATAAGATAATATACATTTTACATCTATATTCTCTCAGTCTGTGGTTTGCCTTTTCATTTTCTTAGTGCCTTTTGAAGAGCAAAGGTTTTCTTATTGCTGTGTTTTGTTTTGTTTTCTTTGATGTGGTTTGTTTGATTAATCTTTTTACTTTGCTGGTTTTTCTTTTTGTACATTCTGCCTAATAAGTCATTTTATAACCCAAAGTCATGAAGATTTTCTCCTGTATTTTCTTCTAGAATGACCCTCACGTGGGAATGGTGCCTAGTATGTTTTCCTTTTAATTTCTCAATCCACCCCCTGGACTCTAAATCTAGTAACAGATTCTCTTCTGGTTAAGTGCACTGAGAATCATTAATCCTTTGTTTAGTGAACAAATGTTTACAATAATCATGACAAACTTTGATTTCTTTTTTATAGTAATAAATATCCATGTGTTGGCTTCAGGGGAGCATGGGCTACTCACACTCCTGAGTTTGTTGCTCCCCAAAGCAAGCTCCAGACAAGGACCTGGGTGAAAACAGCATTGTGCCTATAAATGTTTCACAACAAGCTCTCCTAAAATAAATAAATAAATACACACACATCTAATATGCAGCACTGTAAATTTCCATGATGCAAAAATACAACACGGCCGATTTTTAAGCTGCCGGTGTTACATCAACTGATTTGTAACAGTCCTGGAATTTTAATGATTGGCTCTCAGGACAGCTCAGAGGATCCAAGCCCACTCCAGCACATCACCAGGGGCAGATGGTTTATCTGAGGCCTGATTATCCTCCAGAATCAGAGGTGAGGGAGAGAGAGGAATGAGACAGGGAAAGGAAGGAAGCCAACCAAGGGGGGCAGAGTGAAAGAGCTGGCAACACTGCAGACAGCCAGGACTCGATCCCCCGCGGAATCTCAGAGAAGCGGTGCAGATCGTCACCCAGAATTGTCCAGTGAGGGCTGCAAAGGCTGGGTTATTGATTTCCTGACTCCTACTCCCATCTCTCTGTCATTGATAATTATCTCTGTGTTGTTAGCTGGGCACTTTTTCAGGCTGCTGTGCACACGGGCTGAGAAGAGTTCTGTACCCTGGGTGGAGGCCTGAAGCAGAAAAGCAGGGAAATGTAGGTGAGGTCAAAACTGCCTGGGAGGCTGCCAGTATGTCTTAAGTTGTCCATTGTCAGAGTAGCCCAAAGGGCATATCTGCTTCCTGTACACGCTTTAAGTGCTGGGTCACCAGAGTCAACAGCACCAAACATTAGGTCCATGGTCAAAGGCACGATTCCTTGTCTGGTGCAAAGATGCTGAAAAAATATAACCAGGAAGAGGCACCATCAGTGTCCACTGTGTGATGCTTCCTTTAGTGGCTGATGTCTGTGGCTTGAAGGTCCCTCCCTGCCCAGGCCCAAGTGATACTGGCGTTCCCTACAGGAGCCATGACTTTCATTCTTCTGTTCAATTAGCACATTTTCTTTTCTCCAAAGAGGGGTAGCAGTTTCTTTGTTGATTCTTTAAAATATGTGTAATTTAAGTATGATTAACAAAATCCAGACCGCTTAATAGTTGGAATTACATGTAAGTGTGGGGTGAAGAGTGGAGAGGGTGTTGTCTTACAGACCAGTAGACAAGTCATGTTCAAATATTTTCTAATCTCCAGACTATCTCCCTTGTGGTAGCATCTTGAGCTCAAGTAGCAGTCTACATTCCGGAGGCATTTCCACTGACCTTTCCTTGCTCAGATGTCTGACCTAATGTTTCTGTGGTTATGCAGATCAGAGAAAAATCTTATCATGACAAATAATAAGATATTTTCTTAAATGCACAAGTCCAGTTCTTGAGGCAAAGAGAAATTGGCTATGGTTCTGTCTTCTCTGCTGGGGAAATGTCCCCCAGATGTGGAGCAGATGGGCCTCGATTTAGACACCATCTGCTTTTCAGTTGTGATTAACATCGGATCCAGGGGCCAGTTGGATTTTACCATTGAGTTGGCCATTCCTGTTGACCACTGGGGAATCTTAAATCATGTGTTTATTAGAATGTGCAGTTTAGGTTGTGTTTCTTTGGATAGGCAACAGCTCTTATGAGACATGGGAAGAAAAGGAAACCAAGTTCTACAGCAAACCATTCCTGTGTGTCTGCTTCTGTGGCTGTGGGTCCCACAGCCACAGGTGCAGTTGAAGAGGGGAATACGCCTTCTAGTCTTTTCTTGTGACTTTATAAAGAAGGAAGTGTGCATGGTTCTCTAAGTCCATTTCTACTCTGTTGGTCTCACCTTTTAAGCAAATTGATTAAAACAATAGTGACCCCTAGTAACCATACTACCTAACACTGAAGGTCACAGCATCCCAGCTGTCCTACTAAGAATTTTGCGTGCATTGTCTACTTTCCAAACAACCATCTCAGATTGGTGACATTATTTCCCCTACTTCACAGACAAGGAAAACTGAAGCTTTAGTGAGTTTAAAACACTCACCTCACCTCAGGCCACACAGCTGAGACATGGAGCCAGACTGCCCGATCCCCACTTCATTACCTGCTGACTCAAACACACTGAGGGAGAACAGCAGGCCCAGCTAGAAAATTCTTCCTTTGCTGTTTTGCAAGGTGCAGAAGAGAACTAAAAAACTTACTCTGCCTGCCAGTCCCTGTATAACCTCAGGGGAGCTTATTTCTCTGTGCTTCAGTGTGCCCCACCCTAGCAGCCTCTCCACCCTCTCCCAGATTCTTATTTGCAACTCTGCCTCTTCTGAGCCTCAGGGTAAGTAACATGATTAAACTCTAGCTCTCTGCCTTGTAGCCTATCGTTGGTGTCCTGTCTACAGATTACAGCAAGAGTCAGTCCTTCTCATTAGCAATTGGAGACCTATTGTTCTAACAATTCAGAGTGGGAACAATCTGAGAAAATCTTTCTCCTGAGTCCTAATTGCCCTCTAAGGGGCACACCAGGTGAACAGATTGCAGGAAGGACCTACCAAGAACAGGAGTCATTCGCCCTGAGTTCCAAGTACCAGAGTTTCCCTGGAATACCCCTGAATTTCAAGCTGGCCTACATCAGCCAGAGACAAAGGAGCCCATATTCCCAACTAAGCTAATTATCTGACAAGAGCAGTTTTGAACCTCCTAGTTAAAAGTCCATAATAATCATCGGGTAATTGTTTTAATGGACTGGCATCGAAGTGTGACGTTAGAAGTATAAAATAGGAAGCTCTGGCCTGGCTTCGTTAGCTGTGCTGGATCTTGAGCAATAAAACTAAAGGTCGGAACTTAAACCCCACACAAGTCTGTTGCTTTGTTCACTTAGACACAGCCTCAGACCCCTGCCCACAGCCGTCCAGCTTGTTAGTTATTTACACCTATTGCAAGAAGGGTCAGGTCAGAGACCCTGGACCAACCCAGTGTAGCCCATCACCAATGATAGAAAATCCCCTTCCCCTCCAGGAGCACAGCCTGTGGACCAGTCGGTTTTGCTTTGGGCATAGCAAGGCATGCAGTTAGGGATGTTGCCAGGGCTTTAGAGTGGGCATGTGAAGCTGGACTGTGGGCAGCCATTTCAGGGGGCCAGACTCCCAGAGACACTCAAACATCATTGTCATAAACTGGAAAGATGGTGTCACTTAGCTCGGATTTCCACAGGACAAAAGTCTTCACTTTTGACTGAAAACAATAAATCTATACCTTCCACCTGAAATAAAACTAAAAAGGATCATTGTATTTCTCTTTGCTACTACCAGCCTGAATAAATGTATTATGTGCCTATTATAGGTGTTCACATTGTCTAGCCAGCAGAAATTTTAAACTTGAACAGTGTATAGTATTTACCAATGTTAAATGAAATGCATTTCACTGTCTAAATATTTATTAAATATTAAAAATTTAAATTCATCAACAATAAGTTGCCCACTTGAGAAAAGTACAAAAGAAACTTAAAAGAGAATAATAACAATTATAGAAAAATGAGAGAAAAATTTTCAGAATATTGACTCAGCTTATGCCAGGGGAAATGAATTAGTAAGAGGCTTTATTTCTATATACTTTTTTATTAATAGAAGATGAATTTTCTCCTTCCTTCTCCACTGAATAAATGTGGAATAAATATTTAAAGAACGTGGGTTTGAAGAGGCGCCAGATTATAAGCCTGCCTGGGGTACCCGTGTCTGAGGCCTATTCTGTCTTTGGAAGTCCTGGTTGGTTTCCCTGGTTGAATAGCAGCTCCACTGCTGGATGTTATCTGGCATCTACGGTGTCCACAATGCTCACCGGCTCCCAAAATTATGTTTGCAGAGAGAAGAACAAGAAAATGACAGAAAAGCAAGTATGCAAGTATCTTAATAACTTTCACACAGTGTCACACAATAAGCTTAGCTCTAACTCTAGCATGAAAATCCCTACTGTGTTGTGGCATTCCTCAGAAACGCTCAGGTTACTAATAAAAACATTTATGCAAGAAGCAGGCTTCTTACCAATCTTGAAGTGAAGAATTGTGCTATCTTGTGGATTTCAAAGCCTTCCAGAAAAATTAAATTCTCTAATACACAGTAGAAGTCACTCTCTTCATTTCAAGAGAAGAGAGGCCTGGTAAACAAGGCCTCTTGTCAGCCAGACCTTACCTGAGCTTCCCAAACTCCCCCACCAGAGTATTCCACGAGGGCTTAAAGGGGAGTGGGGAAGAAGTGTCATTGAGAAGTGGGAGAGGAAGAAAGGGAAGAAGGAATCTCAGGAACCAATAGAGGAAATCTATAAACCAGTGGCATTCTGGACCTTCAGAACAGTTGTCTTTTGCTGCCAAGGATTAGAGCAATCAGGATTAGAGCCATGGGCTCTGGCTTTGACTGGAGTTGTATAGATAGCATTTAAGTTCAGTCTCTGCCATTTATTGGCACTATGACCTTGGGCTTATATTCTCTCTTCCTCAGTTTTCTTGTTTAAAAAATGAGGATAGTACCTACCTCACTGTGTAGTTTGAAAGGATTAAACTTTACGAAGTTCTAGGCTTGTGGTTGATAGTCACTTAATATTAGCTGTCATTGTCATTACCATCATTATCTTTGTCATTACTAACACCATCATCATTGTCACCATAATCACCATAACCATTACATCATCAAATTATCACCATCATCATCACCTCCACCATCACTATCATCACCATCGTCATCACCATCATTACCTTTGTCATCACTCATCATAATCACCATTACTATTCTCCTCATCATCACCATCACCATTGTCAGCAAGATTGTCCCCATCATCATCACATCACAGTCACTATTATCATCACCATAACATCACATTATCAAGTTAGTGCCATCATCATCACCTCCACCACCATCACTATCATCACCTCTACCACAATCACTATCATCACCACCATCATCACCTGCACCACCATCACTATCATCACCAGCATCAGCACTATTGTCACCACCATCATCACTATCATCACCACCATCATCACCTGTACCACCATCACTATCATCACCAGCATCAGCACTATTATCACCACCATCATCACTATCATCACCACCATTATCACCTCCACCATCATCACTATCATCACCAGCATCATCACTATCATCACCCCATCATCACCTCCACCATCATCACTATCATCACCTCCACCATCATCTCCACCATCATTGCTATCATCACCACCATCATCACTATCATCACCTCCTCTATCATCTCCACCATCACTGCTATCATCACCACCATCATTACCTCCACCATCATTACTATCATCACCCCATCATCACTATCATCACCTTCACCATCATCACTATCATCACCCCATCATCACCTCAAGTATCATCACTATCATCACCACCACGGTCACCTTCACCATCATCACTATCATCACCACCATCATCACTATCATTATCTTTGTCATCAATCATAATCGCCATTACCTCTTCATCATCACCATCACCATAACCATCATCAGCATCATTGTCCCTATCATCATCACATCACAGTTACTGTCATCATCACCATCACATTATCAAATTATCACGATCTTCATCACCTTCACCATCATCACCACCATCATTATCTTTGTGGTTATCATCATCACCTCCTCCAGATAATCTTATCATACCCTTCCTGACAATCTCTCAGTGGGTTAAATGTTCCCCCTCTGTGTTCTCATGGAACAGAGTGAGTAGCTCTATGTTTAGCTTAAACATCAAAAGCTCTGCTTACATATCTAGCAGACTTGTTAGCATTCCATTAGAGCCACTTGAATTCTCTCTCCTAATCTGGATGCCTGTCCAACAGCATTATGTACATTGTTGCTAATGGGTTACCCCTGTGACCTTCCAAGAACTACCTTAAGCCACTGGAGGCACTTCACTAGGAATGCAGTGATGGTAGGGAGCACCTGGAAATTTGCAGTCTCTGCAGTGGTCAATAGCCAGTGACTGATTATTGGTACAGTAGTATAATAGCCTTATTCCTGTGCCTCAAACTGAGACAAATTCCGTGAAACATCCACAGTCCAGAGTTCTGTGCCAGATTGGGCTGAGGCTGGGGTGTCACCTGAATGGTTCACATCACCTGAGTGCCAATTGCCCTTTCCCAGTAACTGTCACCTTTAAATAAATGAATGAAAGTGGGGAGTTCTTTATCTCAATGTCTGCAATTTCTGGGAGTTGGGGCTGTGTGATTAAGATTGGGGACTTTCCTAGTGAAAATAGCCCCCATCACAAAGTCTCAAACCTGCAGATGCTGGCATGGGAACATTTTTACACTGTTGGTGGGATTGGAAACTAATGCAGCCTCTTTGGAAAGATATATAGAGAATCCTCAAAGAACTAAAAATAGACCTTCCATTTAATCCTTCAATCACATTACTAGGTATCTGCCCAGAAGAAAAAAAAATTATTTTATCATAAGGACATTTGCACCAGAATGTTTATTATAGCCCAATTCACAATTGCCAAGATGTGAAATCAACCCAAGTGCCCATCAACCCATGATTGGATTAATAAACTAGTATATGTATACTATGGAGTACTACTATTCAGCCATTAAAAAGATGGACACTTTATATCTTTTGTATTAACCTGGATAGAGTTGGAGAACATTCTATTTAGTAAAGTATCACAAGAATGGAAAAGCAAGAATCCAAGGCACTCCGTACTAATAATGAAATCGGTAGATGAACAAATACCCACCCAAGATAAACATAGCTAAAGTCAGGTTGGAGGAGGGAAGAGAGAGCAGCAGGGAGAAGGATTGGTGTGTTCTCACCTAAGAGGCACAAGGCAAGGGATAGGGCACACCTCCTGGGTGAGGGGCACAACTGCAACTTGGTCTCTCCCTAACTAATGCAAACAATGTAACCTAATTGTCTGTCCCCTCATATTAATTTAAAAGTAAAAAAATAAAATAAAATAGATCAGGGGCTGTGGTGTCATGCAGCACTAGATTTGAGTAATAATGATTCTCCATATGCAGGGGTCCTCAAACTTTTTAAACAGGGGGCCAGTTCACTGTCTCTCAGACTGTTGGAGGGCTGGACTGTGGGCCCCAGGTCGAGTTGACGGCTAAGCAGGACAGGCAGCGGTGGCAAAAACACCTGTTGGGCTGGATAAATGTCCTAGGTGGGCCCCATGTGGCCCGCAGGCCGTAGTTTGAGGATGTCTGAATGGGGTATCTTTCTTATTATCTCCAAATCTCAGTTTACTCATCTATACTACTTATGATAAAGATTCTGTAAGCCCGAACTCTGTGTGTGGGTTACTGGGAAGGTGAAATGAGCTAAGCCATGTCAAGTCCTAAGTCTAGGGCCTAGCCCATTGAAAAAAGTCTTTCATTAATTAATTCATTCATTCACTGAGATTCCAGAAACAGTGCTAGGTGCTATTCTAGGCGTGGAGATACAGGAGTGAATGAAACTGTCTCAGGTTCATCAAGAAACACCAGGAGGCCAGAGTGCTTGGTGTAGACGCACCAAGGCGGTGAGTGGAGGGCCTACCAGAGCAGTTACATTAGTTTCCATTACCTGAAATCAAGATTTTATCTAAAAGTTGAAATTTGCAGCCTCTCTTGGGTAATGAGAAACTTGGGCCATACTAAGTACATATTCTCTTGCCACAGTCAGTGAGGCTGGCCCCCTCAGATAGGCCTCCCTGCCCAGCAGCCATGGACCCATCATCATCCTCCTCTCATCCCCATACCCTGTGGGTGGTTGAGGCCTGGCCTAGGTGGCGACTTCTGTCAGTACCAAGGATGCCCCCTTCTCGTTGCTTGCTGCCTCTAGCCTTTGATGGTAATTCTTCCCTGAACTGTACAAGGGACATAGAGAATCCCAATCCTCTATCCCAATTTTTAACGCAAAAAAAAGACTTCTGCTGGGTCATATCTTGAAAAGGAAGGAAACCATACACTATCCTGATTCTACAAGCAAGACTTTTCCTTGGGAAAGAATTAATGGGCTCAAACCAGGAAAGTGTCTTCCCTGGAAATGATGCTTCAGACTGTGAGTGCCCAGTGGGCAGGGAGCTGGGTGCTGCTATGCCAGCTCTCATAAGTCACTGGCTGAGGGCTCCTGTGAGGTGTTAAATTTCCCAGCACTTGATTGTATTATAGGGTGAAATCAAGCCTTTCAACCAAATTGAGGCAGATTCTGACATTTGAAAGTCAGTGGACCACTCTAAATTAATAAGAATGAAGATTATGGTGAGGAAGGGGCACCAATATTCTGTGCTATATTATTCTTATATTCAGCAACCCCTTCCCTAAATTCTCTTGTTCAGATCTCTGGTTTGGACTGTGAGGCTAAGCATTTCATTCCTGTGACTACAATCAATGAATGTTTCCAGAACAGCGATATCCACAGTGGTGACAGAACTAGAGAGAGTGGACATCTGGTCAGTTTCATCATGTCCTCATGGGGCCATTAAATACAGAGCCCATAATAGGGGCAAATGATTTTAAAGGAAATAGCTAGTCCATTCCAAGTTTAATCATATGTGATCACTTGAAACTACGAATAAGACAGAGCTGAAAAAAGAAGACTTTTTTTATTCTGATTATTCAAACCATATTCCCTGGGAGATTTGAAATTTTCGAACCGTTTCCACCAAGGCCAGAGTTCTATGGACCTGCCCTAGGAATTGCTTCTCCAGCGCTACCTTCATTGAAATTAAAGGCAGAGAGACAGGAGGGCAGATGAAGCAGTAAAAAGAAATCGTCTGTGAAAACCGCTGACGATAGATGCCACATAAAACAGCAGGGTTAAAGTCCTGCTGTTCTGATGAGTTTGCCCTTACCATCAGAAGCCCCTGTGTGTATCAACATTTCAGCTAGAGCCTGTTCACCTCCATTAAGTCACAGGCCACGATGATTTCCTGTTATCTTAGGTATTTTTCAGTCTAACCACTGTAACCAAAGTTCTTCAGTTTTATTAGTCCCAACCAACCTCTAAAATTGCCTGATGAGATAGTATTTATCTTGCAGAATCCTGAGTTAACAGCCACTTCCCCTATCCTTTGTTGGCCCCCTTCATGGCCTCTGCCCAGCACTGTATCTTCCATGCCCCAGATCGGTTAGAGAGGTGTATGGCTGCAAGCACAGGAGCCCCAACGAAGGCTCCTGAAGCAAATAGAAAGTTCTCTCTCTTCTCACTTAATAAGAAGTACAGAGATGATTGCATGTGCTAGTTCAGATGGTGAGCGGTGTACTCGGGGCTCAGCACCCTTGGCATGTTCAGTGTTTTTTGTCTCGGTGTCACACAACGACTACTGGGATTCCAGACTTCACATCCAAGTTGCAGGCAGGAAGAAAGGGTGACTTTGGTTGGATCTGTGCTTTGTTCTCATTGGCCAAAACCGTATGCCATGGCCCCAGAGAAACTAGAAAGGTTGAGTATATTGTTACTCAGAATAACACTGGAGTTGTGTTCATAAGATAAAAGGGTTAATGGTGAGTGAATATGCCACCAAGAGTGTCTGCACATGACAGAGCTCTGTCCCAGGACCTTCACACAAGTTCCTATGAGCCGCTCCTCTGGAATCCTCCCGACTCGGCCTCACATCATTCTTTGTCCAGGGAGGCAGCTTGTCGTGTCTCAGACCTTTCCCACCAAGCAGTGCATCTGGGTTCAAGTTGACCCTGCACACGTTATTGCTGAATAAACAAAATCTCTTCAAGTCCCAAGGCGTGCCTGCCTCAGAATAGAGTCATTTATTTTTTGAGTGGCCTCTGAATAGTGTATACTTTAAACATATAAATATTATTCCAGCTGAAAACTTTGTCATCTCGTCTCTTAGGAATTTTTCAAGTCTGCTTTCTTGGAAGTTTCCACTGTGGCTCTTGTTATTATCTTGGCCATAGCTGTTACCTTGTGCATCAAAGGGCACAAGCAACATCCTGCCAGGATAATGCTGTGCAGCAGAGGTCTTCACACTCCCAGTGATGTATGGCAGTAAACACCTGCTTGGCTCCAGGGCCAAGGGGTTCAGCTGAACTGGTGAAGTTGGGCTGGGCTTGGCCAGTCTCAGCTGGGCTCACCTGTGTCTGGGGTTATCTACTTGCTGGCTGACCTCTGACACAGAGGCCAGGACAGCCAGGGTGACTCGGCTCCTCTCCACCTGTCTCCTGTGGCCTGGCGTGGGCGGTCCTCGAGGTGTTACTACTCTCACTGTGCCAAACACGCATGATGCACCTTGCTGGGCCCAAGCCCCTGCTCACTTGCTTCCACATGCTTCTCGCGACAGCCTTGTAAGCTCAGGAGAGGGCAAGATGAGTCTCATGTTGAAGTTTAACTAAGGTAAGAAGAGTCACTTAAAGTCACACAGCTTGGGAATGTCGAGTCTAGGGCCCAATGCGAGTGTTCCACCTTCTGCTGGGCCCCCCAGGCTCCAGGCCACCTGTGTCTCAGCGGTTGCTTGAGCATTTCCCTTGCTAGATTCCAAAGGGGATACCAGCTATTCCATGAACACCACCATCCCTGTAATTCAGACTTTGTATAAACAGGGCCCACTCTTGGCTTCGGTGGATATGTGGGAAGGACACAGCAGCTACCCTCAAAAGAAGGGAGTCCAGACCCATGAACAGAACACAAGGCTCATGTTCCAGCCACTCACGGTCAATGCCAGAGGACAGATCCCCACACTGAAGGCTGAGGGAAGAGCAGCGTCTGTGGTCAGGAGACCTGACCTGAGCTCCAAAGGACCCCCTTCCTCCTCTAGACAGCCTCACTCCTCTGTCCAGAGTGTGGCCCACATTCACCTGCCGATTCCAGGGTGTGTCCCAGCACAGGTGGTCTGCCGGGGATCATGGGCCAGCTCACGCAGTTTTGAGAGCTCAGCTCTGTCCCATGTCTTGTGGTGCATCTTGTAAAAGTCAAGATATTAATAAAGAACACCAATGGCTCTGACAAGCAGCCTCAAAAAAGTGAATGGCTGGGATTCTAAAAATGTGGTTGGAGACCTGAACATCAGAAAAAGTGGCAATCAGGTGGTAACCCAGAAGTGAACTCTGTATGGGGAGACAGCTAGGCTCTGTGGGAATGCCCTGAGGTCAGATTTAAGCCCTGCCATTTGTGGCCATGGGTTCTTGGGCAAGTTACTTTACTCTCTGAGTCATCTAGGAAATGGGACTATAATTCCCTGCCTCACACAGGAATTGGAAGAATTAAGTGAGATGGTCCTTGTAAAGTACCTGGGGTGTGCCTGGAATTTCTGGCTCAGCAAATAGGGATGAATATTATCATTACCACCATGCTCATTATTATCAGTGATATTATTATATCCTTTGGAAATATAGGAATGGTCAAATTATTCTAAAAATGCCTTGCTCTCCACACTGTCTGTGCCAGTCGTGTTGACAGACCCGCAATGTCACAGTTCTCCTGGGTCCTCTGCATCATCTGAAAGTTTGACTTTGTACCTCTATTTTATTTCTTTCTTCTGTTTGCCTGAGAAGTGGGAGCCTGTTTTCAGTGGGTAACTGAGAAGAGAATTAGAGTGGAATTTTGGGTAACCAAAGTGACAGGCCTACCCTCAGAGGCCAGGAGGAGCTCTGCAGCTGGGGAGAAGCCTGTCACCTGGAAGGCAGGTGCCCGGAGGGGCACTGTCAGAGGTGTCTGATTGACAGCAGACCTCCCCACCTCACTGCCTGGCTCACAAGAACCAGTGTGACGTTCAGTAGCCATCACCCTCAAAGGCACTGAGGGCCTGGCAGGTATATTCATTTCTCATCTGTATTAGATGAAGCTAGTTGCCTCAAAACTGGATCAATACTTAATATTGGAATGAATTCTTGGTGAGATGCTTTGTGGACTTCTAAGTGGTGCTGGCAGTTTCAGCGAGTTTACTATGTCAGCCATGGACAGCTTATTTGGATCTTGATTCATCTACAGATGTGAAATTCTGTATTTCAATTACTGAGTTTGAGTGTCCTTTCAAAGATAATGTTAAAACCCACATATCACTAGATCAGCCAAGTCATACAGCAAAAGAGGGTTTGAGTCCAGTACAATTTGGGAATGCATTTTCTGACTTATCCACAAAGCTATAAAATAGAGCATTAATTATTTTTAATTGACAGTTTCAATAAAACCCCACAGGCAAATAATTTTGTACAGATGATTAATAGACCCATCAATAAAAAGTTATTTTTGAGATTTCTTTCCACGCCAGCATCACAAGCCCTTCAGAAATTAGAGAAGTATAAAACAGAGTTCTTACCTCTGAAGTCTCCTGCCACCCACAAAATTCCCACAGAAATACAAATGAGGAGCGGAAAATTAGAAAATACAGAAAGGAATTGTAAAATACAGATAGAGTCACATCAAAGAAGGGAAGACATGGTCATTATTTTGATTGGCAGCCTTATTATGGGCAAATATATATGTATGTACACATACACACATATATAGAAATAACAGAAAAGAGATTGCACATTCTGCTCTGTGGCATTGTTCATTTAGCAATCTATTGTGTCTTTCCTTGTCATTGAATAAGGATTTACATAATGTCTTTTAACAGTATTTTATTGAATGATGAATCATAGTTTTTATAACCTATGCCCTGGTGCATTTTGTTAGGTTTTGGTAACTTACTAGAGTCGTCATTTGGAATGAACATCCCAGATGCATACATCTTAGTGCGTTTGTCTGATGCTTCCACACAATCAAGTGTTAAGATGCACTTTTGAATCTTATAATCTAATGAGAAAAAAAAAATACATATATGTGGGGGAGGGGAAGCTCACACAAAGCAAGGCCCAGAGACTACATTAGTGCCACTGCCAGGAGGCAAAGGCAAGGAGGATCATTTCATGCTTGGCTTGCAGAGAAGTCTTCATGAAGGACGGGTATAAGTGATGGAGACTCAACTCAAAACAGCTTGAGTGGGAAAGGTGTCTTATTGGCTCATGCAGTCACAAAGTCCACTTTAGTTTCAGTAAGCTGGGGCTAGGGTTGCTCTGTGTTGCTGGGTGCCTGTGTGGTGTGTGTGTGTGTGTGTGTGTGTGTGTGTGTGTGTGCAAGGGTGGGTGTACCTGTCCCATCTCCTGGTTGAGCAGCATTCTCAGGCAAGCCCTCTCTATATGACAGCTACCTCTAGCAGCTCCAGGAAGGGGGTGTGTTCACACCACATAAGAAGGGATCTCTCCCCCAGCTCTCTTAGTCCCTCCTTGGCTCCTTACAAACCTTTTGCCCCATCCCCACTGGGTGACAAGGAATGGGTGTTCTGGTGGCCAACCTGGGTCATATGCCTTGGTCATAGGGACAAGGAGATGTGTGTCCTCCCATCCCTGTGGGGCTATTCTCAAAAGGAAACAGAGCTGGGAGGTCAGTACTGACAATGATGCCCTGCTGAGGGTGCTGGAACTTGAACCACACTCACTAGGTGCTTCCAGCAGAAAGTAACAAGGAAACTCCAGATCAAATTGACCCCAACAGTGCATATGTTAGGAAGCATAGATGCAGAGTGAGCCCTAGTACCACTTGGTTAATGGCAGAGCAAGTGGCCATCATCCAGCCTCAGGTGCCTTCTGACTCTCCAGTCAGACTTCCTCCAATATGGGTGCCAAGGGTGATTAGGGCCCCAGCTTCCTCCACCATAGCCAGCAACAGAGAGTGAGAAATGACACCCTTCACCAAGGGTTTTAAAGCTTTTCCGGCTCTTTGATTGGGCCTGCCTAGGTCATATGCCCAGCTCTGAACCAATAGCTATCACTAAGGAATGCTACACACTGATTGGCCTATTGGCTTCTACTCCTGGAGGTAAGGTTGGGGTCACTTTCCATATGGGGCTTGGTGGATATTAGAAAGGTGCAGGACATGGAACCTGGGTGGTCAACCAACATGGGATCCAAGTAAGATATCGTTAATTAGTGAGGAAGCATGGAATTGGAGAAGGTGGAGAGGGTATTTCTGGCCAGAAGGTAGAATTCCAGGGGATGCCCTGGTCATTGCCAACCAAGATATGGAAGAAAGTTTGCAAGGGCTGTCCTGCAGGGAGCAGTCAGCAGGAGAGTGAACAAGTTTGGTTGGAAGTGTTCCGTTGTTTATTTCTTCATTCTACTTATCTTTATTGACCACCTGCTAAGTACCAGGTCCTGTACTGTTTGCAGAGGATACTGCAGTCCTTGTGTGGATAAAGTTCACATCCTTATGGACTTCTCGTGGGGAAGACAGGAAACAGACAAATTAATTTTCCATGTGATATACCAAAATAAAAAAAAAGAGAGAGAGCCAGGGAGGTACAGTAGAGAGAAATGGGAGGGAGAGGTTAGAGGTTAACATTTGAGCAGGGACATGAAGGGCATGTTAGAGGGAGCCAGTGAGACATGTGGGGGGAAGAGTGCTCTGAGCAGAGGGAACCCGGGCAGCAGAGGCCGGGCAGGCGTCCCTGGCACATGTGAGGAGAAAGGTGAGGTCAGAGGGGAGGCTGGGATCAAGTCATGTGGGGTCTTTCAGGCATTGCAATGACATTGTCCTTACTCTGAGTAAGATGTTGAATTCATGATAACAGAACTTTATCGAAGCAGCAGTGGCCAAAGCCTCACCCTCAGGGTTCTGCCTCACTCTAACTTTAACTCTTTCCTTCCCTCTCTCTCTTCCAGGCCATGTATATGTTCTACGCGCTGGCCATTGTGTGTGACGACTTCTTCGTCCCCTCCTTGGAAAAGATTTGTGAGGTATGTGCCTCATATTTTTGATCTATATGAGCAGGCCAGTGACAGGGCCTGTACCCTGGATTGTTCCAGCCTTCTCACTGCAGTCTGGGGAGTCCTTGCAGGCCAGGAGAGGCAGGAAGGCCAGGCCTCAGCACACCTGAGAGCCCCAGGCAGTATTAGCGCAGAGCTCCGTCAGTCTGCTTGGCATTTCACCCCTACCTTTTCCTGCTGCACTTGGCCATGACCGATGGTGCTGTTGGTGTTGAGCTCTACTTCCCTGTTTTCTTTTCCTCTTTTGAATCCTGCTCTTCCTTCCTCCCTATCATTTGCTCCATTTCTCTTCTGTTTCCTTCTGCCCCATATCTGGTGATATATGAGATCCTCTCAGGAGGAGAAAACCCCAGCCACACACCTCCACCATGCTTCCACTCTCTGTGTATGTAAGAAATGCTCCAAGCGGAGGCCCAGAAGGCACTGAGATGAAAGAACGGCCACAGACATCAGGAAAGTGCCCTGCTAGAAATCATCACCGTGGGCGACCGACGCCAGGCTGAACAGCAAGTTCAGTCCCTTTCATCAAAAAATGAGCAGCAGGTCCAGAACTCTCATTCTCTTGCCTCTTTTATCACTTTGTCTGTTTTGAAATGTAGTTTCCTTTATCTGAGGGCTTTCCACTTTATTTATATATCTTTTTAATTCAGAATCTTGGTTCAGAAGATGCCTCTTCCAGACACACCTCCCATCTGGAACTCCAATGTCTTTATGTCAGTAGCTCCCAAACTTTGTGGTCCCCCCCTTTTCCTTCTCCCTGGACCCCCCTCCAATATCTGATTCAGTAGGTCTTGGGGACAGTCAGGAGGTCTTGGGAGTGGGGCAAGAACTTTCATTGCTGATAAATTCCCAGGTGATACTGAGGCTGCTTTTGGTTAGAAACCATGAACTTTGACAGCCACAAACGTAAGCCATTTCTTCCATATCCTGGAAGTTTGTTGGGGTTTGGTATTTAAAAATAAATAAGTAGATAATCATTCAGCAGTAACCTTAGAGAGGCAGTGGCATAGGATAAGGAAAGTGAGGTGGCCCCTGAGATGCACAGAGGGCCTGTGTGGAAGCCGTTCATCAAAGAGATTCAACCTGGAAGCAGGGTCACCTTAGGTCATACAGAAGGAAGTATCCCTCACCTGGCTCTGGCATCACTGGAGACCTCTAAAATACCACCGTTTGGTGGCTTACTCTTCATGCAAAGAAAAATGCTGTCTCTTTCCCACATAAATTTGTTGTGAGTAGCAAAATTATTGTTATTATTTTCTAGAAACATAAGAGCTATCGTCGGCATGTGTCATACTTTTTTGAGGAAACCTGACAGCATATGTGCCCTTGTGGGAAGAAGCATCAGAAAGCCAAAAACTGGCAGGAAGCGAGGACTGGCATCGAGCTTTTAACAAAAAGCTTAGAAAGGGAGGAAAAGGAAAGAAAACGTTTCATGGTTGGGAGGGTGTTGTTTTTCCTGGGTCCAGGATGTGCCAGAAAGTGGTTTAATTGCTGAAGGAGTATGGTTAGAGTATGTCCATTCATGTCTTGAACCAAGAACTCTGCTGAGTAACTACTGTTATCCCCTGTTTAGAAATAAGGAAACCAGGGCTCAGAGAAGTCGAGCAGTTTGCGCAGGTCACACAGGGAGATGGGGTGGAGTCGTGAGTGGAGCTCCGAGTCTTCAGGCTTGTTCCTACTCCATTACAGAGATGAGCTTGGACCAGGCCATAGTTTTGTTAGAACCAGCTACCCCTCCAGGACCCACACCCATATGCGAGTGGTAGACACAGAGGGGCCCCACTTTATCCCGAGCACTCCCTGCTCCCACCTGGACTCTGGTCTCAGGATCAATGTAACGAGAGAGGAGATGTTGCCGGTGCCCGTCCCCTATAAGGGTAGTGTGGTACTACGGCCCTTAAACAACCTTATTCACTGAGGAAACGTTTTGCCTGTGAATGGTGAGTGGGCTGAGGCCAGAGCTTACATATATTTACATCTTCTAAGAGTTGTGGGATCAGTTTTCCCTAGAGTTACAGGTTCTCACAAGATGAAAAAACTATGGTGCTGTTTGACCCGGTGAAGCCTTGAGGGCTTCTCTGCCCAGGACTCTTTACTGCCTTTGCTTTCCCTAATCACCTTTTAGTGATTTGATATTGTATATTGAATGGTTGCTGGTAGACTAAAGCAGGAAGAGGGGCAGAGAAACTCAGAAGGATATGGTTTCAGCTTTTGTGAAAGCCCAGTTGGGAAAGAACTCCACACTGTACAACAACTCATAGCTTGGGGGTTGGCGGGGGCCAGATTCTCAGTCAATCCCAAATACATTAAAGCTGAAAGCAGAAAAAAACAAACGTGGGGTGGTGAATAGCAAAGAAAAGACCATGGGAGAGAGAAGAGGATAAATGAACGATCCAGGGAGCCCAAGGCCAGGGTCAAAGTGCTTAGACTTCATTTTCTCCTTGTGTGAAAATGACAGTCCCTAGACTTTGGACAGCCGAGAGGTTGCATCACAAGACATGCAAGGAAGGTATCCAGAGTTTTGAGAAATTCTATGACCCATAGCAGACAGATGTGGCTCAGTGACGGGGAAGACATGGCATCCCCGAGGGCCGTGAGGTGGCAGCCCTGGGTAGAGCAGAGGCTGCGTAGGGACAATGAAGCTGAATGAGGAGGGTGGGAGGGCTGTGGGGCCTGAGGGGAGGTTTCTGGGGCAGCAGTGGGGCTGTGACAATGCCTGGGGCATGGCCCATTTCACTCACTGTAGCAACAAGCTGGCCTCTGCCTGGGCCAAGTTCTGTGCCGCATGTAGGGAGGACACTTGCTCACAGGCAACGCGGCACTCACCAGCTAAGAGTGGTAGGTCTCAGAGCAGCTCCAGAATGCTCCTCGCTGTGGGCTGGGGAAGTGGCCGGATGGACAATGGAGAGGTGCTAAGATTGCGTGGAGGGAGGAGAGACTGATTAGGGGATCATCTCCCAGCTGCCCGTGGAGAGTCAACACCCAGAGCCGGCAGGGTTTATTGCAGAGTTTATTCCACAAAGTGCTAAGTGGAGAGACAGGAGAAATTTCTCAAATCCGCCTCTCTGAGAATTAGGGGGGCAGGGCTTTTAAAGACAGTTTAGTGGGCAGAGGCTTAGGCTGTCAGGGTCTGCTAACTGCTGCTTTCGGGGCAAAGCCATCAGTGCTTTGCTGTGGGCTGCTGTGGGGGTGGGGAGGTCAGATGCTGGAAAGCAAGACCTTGAGTGGTGGGTCCAAGACCAGTCAAGTCAGTTCCTTGGCCTGAATGGTCAGTCATTCTACTAGAATGCAGGATCTGGAAGATACCTCAAAAACTACCGCTAGGTTCCAAGCATAGTTAAAAATCTTTACAACTAACTACCAGCCGTGCCCTCCAGAGGAGCATTTACACAGACACCCTCAAGGGGCCAGTGACTGTTACCAAGAAAACGAGGGGACAGTGGCTGATTACTGTCATCACTTCAGCTAGGTGTGCCCCTCCATGGAGTTTTGGGGACCCATACACTAGTTCTTGTCCTGCGCCCTTCATCTATTTGTAAGGGAGGATTCAGAAGGGTTTGTACTGGGGCAGGATGGGAGCAGCCCCTGGGGAGAAGGAGTCTGTGACAGAGCATTTCCAGGAAGGGCATGTGGTCATGTGAAGGCTGAGCTGTGGAGCCAAGGCAGGGAGAGCGGGGGCTGCAGCAGCCCCCAGGGAGCCCCGAATGCCTGGCTGGGGGTTGGGATCCTCAGTGCTCAGGAGGGCGCTGCCCAGTGCTCACTGGTGATTTTGAGTCCTAGAGAGGTTGGTGGGCTGAAGTGAGTTAGGGTGACAGAGGGACATGAGGGATACAGAGGAAGAAATAAGCTGGATGAAGCAGAGGGGGCTGGGAGGGAGTCCAGCTGGGACAGCCACAGCTCTGTGAGGCTGGCACCTCCTGGTGAGTCTTGCAAACCACATGTGACCCTGTGGGCTCTGTGTCAGGGCACCTTCCTCACAGACCCCCTATCCCAGGCTCCCCCAGCCACACCTTTCAACCTGTCAGTATCAGCACCCCATGAGAGGCCTAGCTAATCCACAGCAAAGGGATTCGGGGTCCCAGGTCAAAATCCTGGATCAGGGGCCACTGCAGCCAGAGGCTGCCAGATCCCTGGAGCTGGAGTCCCACACTGGGGCCTCGCTGCCCCCAATGGCTGAGTGAGGAAGTGCAGCTGCTGGTGCCACTGAGAAGGGGAGGATGTCACCCAAGCCTGGTGTCTCTTCCTAAAATGCTGGCAGGGAACGGGCTATTTCCGACAACCAGCAGCACACTTTCTGGGTCACAGCTGAATGCACAGAAGCTAAACTTGCTAACCAGCCCCTGACCTGCATTTGTCTTGTCCTCTTGGAAATCAAGTTCTGGTTTCACAAATGGGGTAACCTGGAGAGTTTGTTGTGTGGACCACCTCGCAGGGCCGACATTTTGCTCAGTCCCGAGTGCCTAACTTCACTCTCTCAATGCACCAAGGATGGAGAGTGGGTTTCAGGAGGGGGACCCCTGCACACCCCTGAAGGCCTCCTAGAATGAAGTCCACAAACTGGTGGTCATGAGCCTTGTTAGCTCAATACCACCAAGTATTGCAAAAATCAGGGCATTTTGCATAAAAATCTGGATTGTTGGTATCACTTTTAAAATCAAACAGCTGGTCACTCTGAGGGAGCAGAGCAAGGCTGCCTGTAGGAGGTGAAGCCTGTGATGGCCCCACAAGGCCACTCCATTCCTCCTCACCATCGGCACAGTCCCTGGGGGCATTTGGAGTAGGAATCCCTAGATCTTCCTAAGAGCCTTCAACTCATGAGGACATGCAGTCCCCTCCCTAACCCTGCCCTGTGAGGACAGTGACAGGAGCTTTGGCTCAGCAGGGTTCCTGCAGGAATGGCCAGGCTCTGGGAGAAGAGGAAGGGGCGGAGGAGGGAGACTGGGCCCCAGGCTCCATTGGTCCTCCTCTCACTGAAGCCTCAGGCTTTCTTCTCAAGGCCTGGGACCTCCGTAGTCATGGTCCCTGCTGTTCCCAGATGGAGTCCCAGCTCACCTGTGCTTTCTCTGTTGCCTCTCTGTAGCGCCTGCACCTCAGTGAAGATGTGGCTGGGGCCACATTCATGGCAGCGGGCAGTTCAGCCCCAGAGCTGTTCACATCAGTCATAGGTAAGTGATGAACTCAGAGATGTCTCAACTCTTTGCTATCTGAAGGGAAAATGCAGAGGCAGACAGGTTGTCTGCTAATTATAGGAAGTGGGAATCATAGGCTTAACAGGCAGAATATCAGCTGCCCCTCCACTGCTGCTGTTCCATTTAAGTGATGCTTTTCCTGTGTGTGAGCTTGTGCCAGGCCCAGTCCAGATTTTCCTGTGGGACAGTCTCACATCTGTGGATCAAAAGGCTCCCTCCACACCTCAGCTGTTCCATGTAGACCCTGAGGACACTCTAACATTCATGAAAAGTCCCCCATGCCCACCTTGGAATGCACCTGGGTCCTACCAGAACGGCTGATGTTGAGTCTGTATTTCAGGAGTCTTCATCACCAAGGGTGACGTGGGAGTTGGAACCATCGTAGGCTCAGCCGTATTCAACATTCTTTGCATCATTGGTGTCTGTGGGCTCTTTGCTGGGCAGGTAAGGCTGACCGACAGCTTCTCTATCCCCCATAGAGGACCTCTGGAACATGACCTCTGGGGAGGACCAGGTATGGAGTTCAGGAAAGGGATCATCTTTCTGGAACACAAGTGGCTTCAGGGCCCTGTGGTCTTAGGCAGTGGTGCCATGGGACCTCCTGCCCTAGGAGGTTAGTTCAACTAGAACTGGGGACTGTCAAGCCACCATTATTTAATCTTCGTGTCTATAAAATCTAGAATGCCCAGCTGCAGATAAACATAATTAAGCACCCTAAAAGATGCATGTCACAAATTTGAAGGTGTCACACTGTCTTTGATAGATTACTGATCTGATTCAGAGTAGCCTAAAACAACTTTAGGCATCATTGGCCTCAGTGGAAATAGAATAAATGAGAGAGGATAGCCAGGAAAACAGATGGAACTTTTTCTGCTAAAAACAATGCATGGTCATGACAGTTTAGGACACATCCCTTCTTTTGGACAGCGGCAGAGCATTTTTTTATTTTTATTAAATCTTAGTTTTGTACATTAATGCAATCATCGGGTACAATGTGCTGGTTTTATATACAATCTGAAAGATTTTCATCAAACCGGTCAACATAGCCTTCACAGCATTTTCTTATTTATTATGTTAAGACATTTATATTCTACACCTAGTAAATTTCACGTGTATCCTTGTAAGATGCACCATAGGTGTGGTTCTACTAATTACCCTCCCTCCACCCATCCTTCCTCCTCCCCTCCCCTCCCTCTCCCCTTTCCCCTTCTTTTTGGGCTATAACTGGGTTATAGCTTTCATAAGAAAGCTATAAATTGGTTTCATAGTAAGACTGAGTACATTGGATACTTTTTCTTCCATTCTTGAGATACTTTGCTAAGAAGAATATGTTCCAGCTCCATCTATGTAAACATGTAAGAAGTAAAGTCTCCATCTTTCTTTAAGGCTGCATAATATTCCAAGGTGTACATATACCACAATTTATTGATCCGTTCATGGGTTGATGGGCACTTGGGCTTCTTTCATGACAGCAATTATGAATTGGGCTGCAATAAACATTCTGGTACAAATATCTTTGTTGTAATTCGATTTTTGGTCTTCTGGATACATACCTAATAAAGGAATTGCAGGATCAAATGGCAGGTCTATTTTTGAACCATTGTAGCAGGTAAGATGTTATCTCACTGCAGTTTTTATTTGTATTTTCCTCATGATTAGTGATGTTGAACGTTTTCTCATCTATCTACTGGCCACTTGTATGTCTTCTTTTGAGAAATGTCTGTTCAGGTCCTTTGCTCATTTTAAAATCACTTCTAGAGTTCCTTGTATATTTTTGAGTTTTTTTTCTTTTTGAGACAGAGTCTCACTATGTTGCCCTCAGTAGAGTGCTGTGGTGTCACAGCTCATAGCAACCTAAAACTCTTGGGCTTAAGCAATTCTTTTGCCTCAGCCTCCCAAGTACCTGGGACTACAGGTGCCCGCCACAACGCCCAGCTATTTTTTTGGTTGTAGTTGTCATTGTTGTTTAGTAGGACTGTGCAGGGTTCAAACCTGCCAACCCTGGTGTATGTGGCCAGTGACCTAACCACTGAGTTACAGGCGCTGAGCCTTATATTTTGGATATTAACTCTTTTACAGATGTATGTTTTATAAATATTTTTTTCCCTTTTCATAGATTGTCTCTTCACTTTGTTGATTGTTTCCTTTGCTGTGTAGAAGGTTTTTAGTTTGATACAATCTCATTTGTTTATTTTAATTTTTGTTGCCTATGCATTTGGGGCCATATCAAAAAATCTTTGCCCAGACCAATGTCAAGAAGCTTTTACCCTATGTTTTCTTCTAGAAGTTTTATGATTTCAGGTCTTTACAAGTCTTTAAGACATTCTGAGTTGATTTTTTTTATGGTGTGAGACAAAGGTCTAATTTCATTCTTATGCTGATATTCAGTTTTCCCAAGGCCTTTTTTTTTTTTGAGACAGAGCCTCAAGCCGTCCCCCTGGGTAGAGTGCTGTGGCATCGCAGTTCACAGCAACCTCCAACTCCTGGGCTCAAGTGAGTCTCCTGCCTCAGCCTCCCAAGTAGCTGGGAACCACAGGCGCCCACTGCAACACCCGGCTATTTTTTTGGTTGCAGCTGTCATTGTTGTTTGGTAGGCCCAGGCTGGATTCGAACCCGCCACCTTAGGTGTATGTGGCTGGTGCCTTAGCCGCTTTAGCCACAGATGCTGAGCCCCCAAGTCCATTTATTAAAGAAAATTATCTTTTCCCCCATTGTGTCTTAATAACTTTGTTGATGATCAGTTGACAATAAATGCATAAATGTATTTCTAGGCTCTCTATTGTGTTCCATTGGTCCATGCAATTTTGTGTGTGTGTGTGTGTGTGTGTGGGATAGTACCATGATGTTTTGACTACTGTATCTTTTTAGTAGATTTTGAGACCAGCTAGTGTGATGTCTTCAGCTTTGTTCTTTCTGCTCAAGATTCCCTTGAGTATTTTGGTTTTTTGGTAATACCAGATAAATTTTAGAATCTTTTCTATTTCTGTGAAAAAAAATGTCATAAGAATTTTGATAGGGATTATGTTGAATCTGTAGATCTGTTTGGGTATTGTGGCCATTTTAACAATAATAATTCTTCCAAATCTTGATATCTGCCCATTCATTTGTGTTTCTTTCAGTGTCTTTCTTCATCAATGTTTTGTAATTTTATTTAATTATTTTATTTTATTTTATAATTTTCTTTTTTTTTTTTTGAGACAGAGCCTCAAGCTGGCCCTCTGGGTAGAGTGCTATGGCATCACAGCTCACAGTAACCTCCAACTCCTGGGCTCAAGTGAGTCTCCTGTCTCAGCCTCCCAAGTAGCTGGGACCACAGGCGCCCACCAAAACACCCTGCTATTTTTTGGTTGCAACTGTCATTGTTGCTTGGTGGGCCCGGGCTGGATTCGAACCCACCACCTTAGGTGTGTGTGGCTGGCGCCTTAGCTACTTGAGCCACAGGCTCCGAGCCTATTTTATAATTTTTGAGACAGTGTCTTACTCATTCACCCTGGGATTAAGTGCCATGGTGTCATCATAGCTCACAGCAATCTCAAACTGGTGTCAAGCAATCCTCTCGTGTCATCCTCCTGAGTAGCTGGAATTACAGTGCCAACCACAACACCTGGCTAGTTTTACTAATTGTAGTAGAGATGGAGTCTCGTTTTCTCAAGCTAGTCTCCAATTCCTGAGCTTAGGCGATAAACACCCCCTTGGCCTTCCTTGCTAGGATTACAGGTATCAGTTACCATGCCTGGCCTTCATAATTTTTTTTTTTTTTGAGACAGATTCTCAAGCTGTCACCTTGGATAGAGTGCCATGCTGTCACAGCTCACAGCAACCTCAAACTCTTGGGTTTAAGCAATTCTCTTGCCTCAGCCTCCCAAGTAGCTGGGACTATATAGGCTCCTGCCACTACGCCCAGCTATTTTTGGTTGTAGTTGTCATTGTTGTTTGGCAAGCCTGGGCTGGATTCAAACCCACCAGCTCCAGTGTACATGGCTGGCGTCCTAGCTGCTGAAGTACAGGCACCAAGCCAGGCCTTAATAATTTTTAATATGCAGATTTTTCACTCCTTTCATTAAATTTATTCCTAAGTATTTTATGGTAATTATAAATGAGATTATTTGCTTGATTTCTTGTTCAGATCATTCATTGCTGGTGTATAGACATGAAGCTGATTTTTGTATGTTGATTTTGTATCTTGCAACTTTACTGAATTTATTATTTTTAACTTTTTTGATGTACTCTTTAGAGTTTTCTATGTATAAGATCATGTCATCTACAGACATAAAGAATTTTGTTTCTTCATATCTGATATTAATGCTTTTAATTTTTTTATCAATTTATTAATTGCTTTGGCCAGAATTTCCAGTACTATATGGAACAGAAATGGTGAATGCAGGCATCCTTTTCTTGTTCCTTAGTGTGTTGAAGTACATTCTTTCTTTACCTAATTTTTGGACAATTTTTATCATGAAAGGATGTTAAATTTTGTCAAATGTTTTTTCTACATCTATTGAGATAATCATGTGATTTTTATCCTTCATTATGCCAATATAGTGTGTTACATTTATTGAATAGTGTATATGAGCCATCCATGCACCCTAGGAATAAATCCTGCTTGATCATGGTATATGATCCTTTTAATGTGCTGCTGAGTTTGGTTGGCTGGTGTTTTGTTGAGGTTTTTGTATTTATGTTCATCAGGGATATTGACCTATAATTTTCTTTCTTTGTAGTGTCCTTATTCAGCTTTGGTTTCAAGGTAATGCTGGTCTCATTAAATGAGTTAAGTATTCCTTCCACTTTAGTTTTTTGAAACAGTTTCAATAGTACTGGCATTAAATGTTTGATAGAATTCACCAGTGAAGCCCTCATGTCCTTAGCTTTTCTTTGTTTGAAAATTTGGTTACTGATTCAATTTCTTCACATATTATTCATTTGTTCATATTTTATGCTTCTTCATTATTTAATATTCCTAGGTTGTATGTTTCTAGGAATTTATACATTTCTTCTAGGTTATCCAATATGTTGACATATAATTGTTCATAGTCATATCTTAAAATCGTTTGTGTTTCTGTGGTAGCAGTTGTAATGTCTCCTCTTAAATTTATTATTTATGCGAGTTTTCTCTTTTTTTCTTAGTCTCACTAAAGGTTTGTCAATTTTATCTTTTTTTTTTTTTTGAGACAGAGCCTCAAGCTATCCCCCTGGGTAGAGTGCTGTGGCTTCACAGTTCACAGCAACCTCCAACTCCCAGGTTCAAGTGAGTCTCCTGCCTCCGCCTTCCAAGTAGCTGGGACCACAGGTGCCCGCCACAACGCCGGGCTATTTTTTGGTTGCAGCCATCATTGTTGTTTGGCGGGTCCAGGCTGGATTCAAACCCGCCACCTTAGGTGTATGTGGCTGGCGCCTTAGCCACTTGAGCCACAGGCGCGGAGCCTGTCAATTTTATCTGAAAAAAAAAACAAACTCACAGTTATATTGATTTTTCTTAT
>CAUYQV010002026.1:0-31669 GCA_963574575.1 Galagoides demidoff | reverse complement strand
GGTCCTCTCTCTGCTCCCTTCCCCCCTACAGCAGCACTCCCTCAGGTCCTCTCTCTGCTCACCTCCCTCCTACAGCAGCACTCCCTCAGGTGCTCTCTCTGCTCACCTCCCCCCTACAGCAGCACTCCCTCAGGTCCTCTCTCTGCTCCCTTCCCCCCTACAGCAGCACTCCCTCAGGTCCTCTCTCTGCTCACCTCCTCCCTACAGCAGCACTCCCTCAGGTCTTCTTCTGGATAAACGTAGAGAGAGCATATCATCCACTGTCTCACCCTGCAACAATTTTGAGAATCAAATAGCAGCATCATTATTACAGTGTAAAGACAGCAGGCATTGCCAGGAGCCCTGGGGGAGGGGAATGAGAACCCATGTCAATGTTGCACGATCTTCAACAATCACCCTCAATGCCATTCTCCATTCCTTTCCTCTTGCCATATGGGATACAATATCCAACAGGACAATCAAGAGTCACAGGCATCCCTCCTGCTCCCTGAGTCCCTGGACCCCACTCGTTGCCAGGTCTTGCTGAGTCTAGACTTGTGACAGTTCTGGAGGATCCCCACACATCCCATGAAGGCAGTCTTGCTTCTCACATGGAGTACAGGGGTGGGTTCCCGCCTCCCTATGTGGACCTCCTGCTCCTCCATGTGAAAGGCCTATAGGAACAAGTTGCACTGTGCCCAGTGCCATAGTTGTCTGATTCTAGTTTCCCCCCTAAAGCAGACCTTGCTTTCTGGTGGCTGAGTCACTGGGTGTTAATGGAAAGAGGAGGAAGAGATGGAAAGAGATAACACCCTGGCTGTGACATGAGCACCTTCCCTGCAGATACCAGAGCACAGCACAGAGCCAGCACAGTGAGAAGCATGGTGACAAAACCCGGAGGCCTTCAACAGAGCAAAGACAGCCCAGCAATTCCTCAGTCTGTAAGAAGAATGTGAATTTCTACTCAGTTTTGCTCATTAAAGCCTATATTATCACAGAAGACTCTAACATTTTAGAATTAAAATAAGCCAACAAAAAACCAAAAGGCATCTATAATGAACTCTTTACTTAATCTAAAATCAGAACTGTTTTGCTTTTAGACCTGGGAAATAAATAGCTTTAGGGCAGAACTATATACATATGGCAAATGTTTTAACAAAATATGAAGTGGAGAGGTGATCATTTAAGACACAAAACTGTTAGTAATAGCGCGATAATTGGTAAATGCTCGGATGCAATAAATTTAATGTTTTTATATGCACTATTATATACAAATATTCCTTTTAACATAATTTCAGTGAAATCCACACCTATAATGTCTTATTGACAATTTTTAAAAAATTAAATCAATTTGAAGACATTCCCCTTTTATTTTTCTTCCATTGGTATGCATTTACATTGAACTTCAAGCAAATTAACAGATATCCATTTTATAACCAATGAAACATTATTATGAATATGCTTTCTTGGCCTATGATTTAAAACTTGGCACCATAATTGCAAACTATTTATGCAAAACCTATGGAAAAATAATGTGTTATTATCCCCTTTTACTGCTCTAGAGAAAATACCTATCCTATTCAATATATTTAAGACAAAAAGTTGGAAAATGCTCTAAGACATATTAACTTTTTGGAAAACTCATAGATCATGAGAAGAACATATGAATAGAGTGATATAGAAAACAGTATTTTAGAGAGACTATTCTTTGTTTTTGAGTATAGTAAGGACATTATTAAACCTTAGTAGTGCTATGAAGAAATACTTTGATATTTAAGAAAGCTTCTGATTAGTAGATGAGACTTGAATTGAGAAAGACAGAACATATACCAAAAGGTACTGTGATATGGGAGGGAAGAACAGCACCTCTAGAATCACTTAATGACACCACATTGAGAATGTTCATCTTGCATTTGAATCTCATACTGCTTTCCAATGAGTGCGGTATCTAGACACAGAATACAGTGTGAGCTTTTTAATTCCACTGGTAAAACATCACCCTAGCCATTTATCTAAATCGCTGACCCTGGCAGAATGTCAATTTTGCATCAGCCACACAGACAGTGAGGATGGCAGCCTTACCTTGTCTGGGTCGGTTGTTGTGATGACCCACACACAGTGTGCATTGTCTTCATACTGAACTGGGTAATTGGGGGAGGTGATGACACCACTGGGTCCACGCAGATTCGATCCACACGTTCTAGCTAGAAATACATAGAAACAACGTTATTTTCTACAACTTTTCGTTAGTGTGGTAAAGACATACTATTCATATGGATTTCAAGTTACTATTCAAGTTAGCTATTATTTGCTCATGATAAAAAATAGGGCATGAACTCAAGTTGACAAGTGGACTTGCAAAGTTACATCATTTTCAAAGGCATTACCATTCACCAAATGATATAATTGAAGAGAGCACCATGGACAATGTCAATATCAAAGTATCTGTTTCAAATATCATTTATCATGTGCATTTGGTTGTGCAAAGAGTCCGTATGCACATTTAATTTTGTGTGTGTGCAATATGTTAAACAAGGAGACACAGTACAGTGCAAGTCAACAGCAGGTAACACCACAACGATGCCCCATGCTACATGGCCTTGAATAAGGAGTTTCGACTCTCACAGCTTTGTTCTTTCAACTTCAAAGGAGGATTTTGGAAAAAGATCTCCAAAGTCAACTTTCAAGCTTTAGACTCTCTCCTACAATAAACTCTACCAATTTCTTTACAGCACAATGAAAATAGGAACTTAGAATATTGTTGAAATTTTAAAGAAAGAAAAAAGAAATGGTGACACTAAAAGATAAAAAGAAAATATCTTAAAGTTGAAATGAAAAAGCAAGTGAAGCATGGAATTGCATAATCCAATACATATGACTTAGTTTGGAATATAAAAATAATTTAATTGCCTTCCACTTGAAGAAAGGAGATTTTTTTCTTTTCCAAGAAATAGACATATTTTGAAAATCTTATGTCAGCCCAGACTGTCGTCTTCCCATTAATAATTTAAACTGAGTTTGAGAAAGCAGAAAAAACCAATTTTGCAAGAAGGAATTAATATAAAGAGAATCTCTTCTTCATTTTCCTGAAACATCATAGCACTCAAACTGAGAAGTCCCCTCCCAAGGAAGGATTACCCCTCACCATAGCCTGTCCTTTCCCCCCCACCAGCACCACCCCGGCTGAGAACCTGCTTCAGGTCAGTTAACAGTGCAGGATCCTCAGCTTTAAAACTGAGCAGATCAGGACTCCTGACTCTCAAAGATGTTCTCTGAGGAAGTTGGAGTAGCAATTTAACCCAATTTTTCTGAGCTCTCTCCCGTTTATAGTGATGTAACAGTGACATGAATCACACCTATTCCTAATAATACTTCTGTACTCCATTGTGACTATTACTCCATGGACCTATCTTTCCTACAAGATCATGCCTTCCTTGTCCTCAGCAACAGCCTTCTTCCCTGGCTATCATGTAGTCTCAGCACGATGTATGATGCCCACAGGCCGCGATGGATAGAAGTAGAACCAGGTGACTTTAGACAGCTCTTCAGTTGCTTGGTACTTACTATGGAAATAGTTAGCTAAAAGTTGACTATATAGTGATGAACACATTGAAATGAACTTTTAAATTATTGGCATTTACTGTCCCAGATGAACAAAATTTTTTGGTTTGACGTAACCACATCAGATTGTATTTAAAAAAAATCAATACCTTGTACCCCACATATGCATAAATATTTTCATGATCTATGTCTATTTGACTTAATAAAAAGAGGGATAAAATATTATCTAGTTTTCAAAACACATTAGAAATCTATTAAGAGTACAAATGTCTGACCACAACAGATAAGTGATGTTATGTCAATCAGTTTGAATGTAAGCATTCCACATTGTATATCAAATCAGCACACTGTACCTCATAAATGTCCACAGTTATGAGTTAATAAAAAAACAAACTCCGTAGGTGTGTTATTGGTCTAAAGGTCATCTGACAGAGAATGAAGGACATACAGACATGGCATCTCCTACGCTCTCATTGTTCATTGTCTATTTTTAGGAACATGTTCTCAGAGAGGATCAGGAATGTTGGATGCAAAATTTTCTTAGAGCACTTTAATGTAAATAGTTTGAATTACAAAATTTGAGAGGAAAAGTTAACACCAATAAAATTTGAGTTAGAATACTTCTGTTATATTTTCATACAGTCTTACATTTCATAATTAATAGTTGTTACAAATGTGATTTAGCATCAATATTTGTTAAGTTGTGAAACAATATAATTGCATTGTATTTCTAAATAATGTATTTGAAGAATCTATGCAGACAGAAAGTAAAATTCCTTACACTTCTACTTAAAATTTGTCCTCATCCAGTCATATTGGCCCTGGTGTCGCCCTGAGGGGATGATCGCCAAAGCTGACCCACTACCAGTGGTTTTGTGGCCCAGTTGCTAGCTTTGAAGGTTGGTCCTTAACCTGACTTATCAAAACTGGCTACCAGCACATTCTCATAGCTTGGGGAAATATAGTTTCTTTAATAAATATGTATATGTATATAATTTTACTGAAGTAAATGTTAGTAAATGTTGTATATGAAAATAGCACATGCCCCATGTTCTCAAGCATACATCATATTGAGTTTCACAGAGAGCAAGTCATACATCCAAGTCTCTTCAGAGACATCTTTACCAAAAGTTGCCAAATTAACCCATGAAATAATGTTTCTTTTTTTTTGAACATCTTAGTATATCTCTGTCTTTGCAATACATTTTAACAATACATTATTTTTATTCTTTTTAAATATACCTTCAAAAATAGTCATCTGAAATGAAATGTGAGTATTCAGGGCGGAGGGTTTTTCCATTTTGTTTATTTGTCTAACTTTGGTAATTAGAACAAGTCTTGGCATTTGATAGCTTCCTCAATAAATATTTGTTACAGTTTTTTTTCTTTTTCTTAATAGGGAACGCTTTACGAATTTGCGTGTCATCCTTGCACAGGGGCCACGCTAATCTTCTCTGTATTGTCCCAATTTTAGTATATGGGCTGCCGAAGTGAGCACTATTTATTATAGTTTTTGAGTGAGTGCAACAACCTCAAGTGGTGTGATCTAACTGTAATTACTTAATTCTAATCCTTCTTAGGAAACTGTCAAAAGTTACAGCGACTACCTCCGTCTTTGCCATTCTGTATCTTTTCCATCCTCATCCTTCCCATTTGATGATGGTCTCCACATCCAGCAAATCATGGTCCACTAATCACAGCTTTCTCCCATCAAAGTTTCCTGTGAATCACAGATGCCCTCAATTTCTTCACTGGCAACTACTCAAAGTTCAGTCACCTGTGTGTAGTGTTTTTATCAAACAATAATAATGTGGCTTGAGTTCTCAGGATTTGTACACGTGATATCCACACAGCAAAGTTCATATGACCTGCAGTCTTCCATCCTCCCTGAAGCTCTCATTATTACCTGGGGTTTCCTTTCTGATCCGTGGCTATGGACAGCAAGCGTTATGTTAATGTCTGCAGCCGGCAGAGGGCAGACACTCCAGTTTTTCTTCCTCCTCCAACAGACTCAACACCAGAAGCTTTTTTTTTTTCATATCTACTATATGTTAATTTTTTAAACTATTAACATTTAGAAAAAAGAAAAAGAACTAGAGAAGAAGATGGAGCAGCTTGGGAAGTAAGAGGTAAAGTACAATTGGATTGGAGCCAATGAACTGGTATTGACCAGCCAGGAGGCTGTGGGGATGGCCAGTCAGGGCACATCTGGCGTCTTCCGTGAGATCAGGGAGGGGCAGGTCTATGGGGAAGCTATGGGGATGGCCACTGAGGGCGTGTCTGGCATCCTCTGTGAAATCAGGGTGGGCCAGATCAGTAGGGATGGCCAGTCAGGACATGTCTGCTGTCTTCCGTGAGATCAGGGTGGGTCAGACCTGTGGGGATGGCCAGTCAGGCATGTGCATAGTCCTGTATGAGATCAGGGAAGGTCAGGTCTGTAGAGGGGAGCAGCCAGTCATGGGGTGGGGAGACCTGGACAATACACACAGGGCTCCCAGGGCAGGGGGACGTTCCAGTAGGTTTATTTATAAGCAACATCTATACTGCTACGTTGGTGGCTGTTTTCATGGTGTATTTGGATATGAATTCAACTGATGTTCTCTGAATTAACAAAATGATGCCCTGAAATCTGACTCTGAAGGCTGGAAGTCTGTCTTCTTTGTTCCTGGGCTCTGCCAGTTTCTTTCCTCTGGCTAAGAATGGATTCTGCGGCTCCTCTGTTGGGTGGATCAGCTCCCTGGGAGGGTTCTGATCCAGATCCAACAGTTGAAGGATGTCTCTGTAGACAGGGGAACCTCTTCCCTTACAGTAGCTCATGCACTACATAGGCATTCTGTTAATTAGTCACCACTGTATTTAATCAAGCAATGTAATTAAAGAATCATAATATACTTGTGTTCAGCAAGTTTTTAGACCAAGATCTTACTTTATAAATTCTCATCACTGGAATTTCTACCAATGCCTGCCATTTATCCGTTTAATCAACGAGTACTTATTAAGTACAAAGTAAATTTCTTTCATGTAATTTATCATATTTAATACAAAGTAATAACTTATCTATTTATTTAAATTCAGTTCCTGGAAATCTTACTATTCTAAAGTAACTGCTGAATTAATCATATTCAAATTAATCAGTTGAAAGAAGGAATATTTTAATCAACTAAATCTGAATCAGTAGGCTAGCAGGACTCATGCTAGAAGCTTCTTTCTTTCACATAAGTTAATAATTACATTGGATAATCTATTTCTAGTATATTTATATTTTTATGAGACAGCATTTTTATCAACCGCAAATGTGTCTTGATGGTCAACCACAATGAAAATCACAGTCACAGAGGTTGAGGGCCTCCTTGCCTTTGTCACACGTGAGTTCCAGGCCTGGTTTACTTTGTCTCTGGCTGTCTCATCTTAAATAATTTCAAGACCCTCAGTTTCTTAAATTAGTATAATAATCATAACTCCATGTAAAATTGCTGTGAAGATTGAATAAAATAATGCAAGCAAAGCATATAGCACACAACATATTGCATCTCAGTGCAGGCGCCCCATCCCGGGGTGTGCACCAGAAATGTGGACTTTTCATGCTTATTATGAGGTTGCACTGAGGACACACCAGAGGGACCACAACTAAATTTCTTGTCTTCATCAGGAAATTAACCAACCAACACATGAACATATAAGGTCAGAAGGAGAGGATAGCTTTGATAAAAGGCAGTGAAAAGCTTTGTAGGGTGTCTAGAAGGGGCTGGCTTTGGAAGAGAGAAGGGGTCCTGGATGAGATGACCTTGGATGAGAACTATAGGCTAGACCAGCACAAAGACATCTAGGGGAAAGTGCTCCAAAGAGGAGGAGGCAAATACAAGGACCTTAAGTTAAAAACTCCAGGAATGTAATTAGCACCAACTTCAGGTTAGTTTTATTCTATGTCAACAGAATGTGAGGGTAGCATAAAAATGAAAAAAAATTAAGACCAATAACATAGTAAAAAATAATAGGAAAAAAAAAACACTTTTCTTCTAAGTGACCTCCAAGTAAAAATTATGAAGTTTCAGGAGTCTTGCAGCACAACAGAAATGTCTCCAAATTGACTGTAGTCTGGTAGAAAGAAGAGTCATTGTTCAGGCCTAAATGATCTGTTTTATTACTGCTCAAAAATTCATTTCTGCATGGACAAAAGACATGGGAAAAATAAAAAAGCTCTAAAAGTTCTTGGTGAACAACAAATTTGTATATTAAGGATAATTTTTAGCTAACCTCACCTGGACTACCTAAGGTAATAATAACTCTAGCTTGTGACCCTTGCTGGCTCCAATTAGCTTCCATGTAACCATAGTTACAATTATAAATAATATGTTGTTTTTCTTAGAGGCCTTTTCAACTCAGAGAGCAACTCAAAATATTAACTCTATAGATCAAAATGCATTAGCATTAAAAGAAAAAATAAAGGCTCTCAGGCTGCGCCTGTGGCTCAAAGGAGTAGGGTGCCGGCCCCATATGCCAGAGGTGGCGGGTTCTAACCCAGCCCCAGCCAAAAAAACTGCAAAAAAAAAAAAAAAAAAAAAAGCTCTCTCCATTAACCCCATTAAGACTGGTGGAATGAAACCTTAGCATAAACATTTTACTTAAAAAAAACAGAATGATATACTCTTCATTTTGTTTGCTTTTTTAAAAAATCTATTGCCAGCTAAAGATACACAGTTTTAAAAAGCTCATAATGTTTTACCCTGCAAAAAATCATAATGGTTGTTTTCATAGCCCTAAATGAAGGAAGCATAATTTCAAACAGAATCACTTGTATAATTACTGAGCTGTGACAACCATTCATCTGTTTGGTAACAGCGATAGAAGGTAATATTCCCCCAGTCCTCAAAGCTAATTAGCTAATGTAAGCGTTGGCTAACCACACCAGTTTCCAGATAGAAGGATCACTTCTGACTCACTGCAATTTATCAAAGGCTTCCCTCAGATAATTCCTTCTGTAAGAAAGGCACGGTAATTACTTAAGAGTTAGAGACCCTTCCTGAAGATGAGAATCAGTTCTTCCTTGACTTGCTGACCTGAAATATGTTTATGATCAGAGGATGCACAAGGCTCACACCAGAGGTGTTTAGTGTGTTTAATAGGTGGCTCAGATTAAAATATGTGGCAAAAAATGATCACTATTAGGATGCCTTTAGAAGCTAACAATGAATCAGGAAAACTAAAACTATGGTTGATATTTTAGAAACTATTTAATATAGAAATGGCACAGAATAGAAAACAAACTGGAGAGGTGTGCTTGCTCTACGGAACCTACTAGGAGCCGAGTCAAAACCTGTGTAGTCTGTTGTGGGGCAACTGGGACATTACGATTCACAGTATCCATCATTTCCCAGTAACTTTTACATGTTCTAAAATTACATTTTTATAGACATAGTTAAAAAATCACCACTTAAAATTTTTTCAGATCTTCTTTAATTGATGAAATAGTTTATTATAATAATATAGGTAGAGATGTTATTTAAAAGGGAGGGAATTGTGACAGTCTGAAAAGTTGCCAACCTGAAAAATATATGGATTTTAATTGAAGAAAGTGTGTTCTACCGTGAGGGACTCCAGCCAGGAAACAGGTCATGACTCGCTGAGCTCACATTTCCTCTTCACACCTACAAGGGTGTTGATGGCTCTCCACAGACAGAAATAAAGCCAGAACTGAGGCTGAGCTGAAGGTTAAGGGCTGTGCTGTCTGGTCTGGCAGCTACTGGCCACTCATGGCTGTGGACCATTTGACATCCTGGCCTGAGACAAGCAATGGTCTAGGAGGAAGATGCAGGCTAGATTTCCAATGCACAGTTTATATAAAAAGAGGCAAGTACGTAAAATATCCCATCATAATCTTTATATTGACAATGGATTAAAATAACATTCTTGGTATTTGGGTTAAATGAAAATGTTATTTAAACTGAATTTACGTGTTTCTTTTTATCTTTTAATCTGACTACTAAATGTTTCAAAATTATATCCAGAATTTTGGGAACCAAACTCTTATCATAAGCTAACTTAGGTGCTGCCATGAAGGGGGTTTGCTGGTGCACCAGAAGTCCCTTATCAATTGACATTAAGTTAAGGAGATTATTCTGTCTGGACTTTACTAAATCCATTGGGAAGCCTTCAAAGAGGGCTGAGAACTTTCCACAGAGAGGAAAGCAGCTCTGACCGGCACTCAAGGGTCATGTCAGCGTACTCTCTCCCATCCCTGACAGCATGTTCTTCAGAATTTAGAGCACATAGAAAACTCCACCCACTGCGAGCCACTTCCTGGATCCAAACAGGAATGTAGATTCCCGTCCTACCTGTGTCATTTCTTTGTTTGAACACTAACACATGCAGAGTCTGGTCCCAGGACATGGGGCATTGCTGTCACAAATGTTGGAGCAGCTCTGAAACTGGGTGGTGGGTTGGGACTAAAGGATAAGTGAGGAGCATGACAGAGATGCCGGCTGCATCCCACAGACCACTAGCATGTGAGAAGCATGACAGAGAGGGCTGGCTGCATCCCACAGACCACTAGCATGTGAGGAGAATGACAGAGAGGGCTAGCTGCATCCCACAGACCCCTAGCAGACGGTCAGCTGCATACCACAGACCCCTAGCATGTGAGGAGCATGACAGAGAGGGCCGGCGGCATCCCACAGACCACTAGCAGAAACTTGTATTGTAAAGACACCATAGACAAGGCTCCAGGGGAGGGAGGGAGATGTGGTCAGAAACCGAAAGACGTGGCAAAAGCTTCCAGGAGTGGTCCAGCCACAGTGGGAGGCAGCACCATATGTGACGATTCAGGTAAGCAGTGAGGGGGGTGCTAGGCCGAGTACTGCAGCTCTGCTTCAAATCTGACAGGGTGACCATTAAGCCAAAGCCACCAGCCTGGATGGTTTTGAAACTTCGCAGCCTCTCCAGATGGCAAAAGACACCCACATTTGGAAATGACTCCTCCAAGTGTGACTGAGCGTGTGACTAAATAGCCTTTTGATGGAACCTCAGAACGATCAAACGTCAGAATGTGAGTTTGCAGCCACATACAAGGTATTTTCAAGAAAGCAAGGGCTTTCTGCAAGGGTTCTGACCTTCTAGGCCAACCCAGAGGTCTCTAGAAAGCTGAAGCCCACTGCCCCTCTGGCGTCTCAGTGGGAGCCCAGGAAACAGAAAGTGGATCTCAGAAATGTGTGTGGGCACGGCTTTTGTCTAACTGAATATTATAGTAAAATACATCCTCTATGGAAACACTTTCTTCAGAATTATTCCCAGGTTCTGGAAATCATTATTGAAAAAAGTTAAAAGTCATAAATGTAATAAGAACTAAAGAAGCACTCAGTGAGAGTCACGGTGTATCTAGCTGAAAATCAACAAGGGAACCACTGGCCAGCAGGAGCCAAGAGGAGGCAATGAACTTGGACAAGAGAGGTGGGGTGTGCGTGACTGGGGGCGGCTTTCAGGAAAAATCACACAACACAGCAAACAGGACCCTGCGGGAGATGTGTTCTCCGGGGGACAGGACTCTGTAAGAGCAGGAAGTCCAAAAGACTCCTCCTCCTTAATTACCTGTAGGGTGGGGGTGGGGTGGGGAAAACAACCTCTCCACTGTCAGCCCTCAGAGTTTTGATATAAGCCAGGTGATGAAGTAGACAGTACTAAGAAAATGCTTTCATCTAAGATGAAATTCAGAGCAAAGGAGGAACACGATCCAGATTAGTATCTATTGATACAGGTCAAATTATATGTATATAGAGATACACATATATGTACAAATATTTCCTTTATGTTATCATAAAATATCAATTTAAGGAACAAACTGAAATTTTGCATATTTACTATTTGTCTAATTTGAAGTTTTTGAAATAATGAAGTCTCTTTCTTCTATACAAAAGTAAGACAATTTCTAAAGAAGAAAAGGATTTTTTCCTCTAGGGGAAAAATAGTCCTTGTGACTCAGTCCCCATTTATAACTGGGAAAGCTGTGCACCCCCACCACTGGCAGGAATTTAAATTTTGGTACAGTGTCTTCCAGAGCTTACTAATCTTACCCATGTGTATACCTTTGACTCAATCTGTACAGAAACAAAGTTTGTAAAATAAGACCTCTATATCCCCTAACATTCTGAAATAAAAATTAAAAAAGAAAATGGGACAAGTGGTCTACTGACAAAAAGCAGAAGAGCACGGCCCGGCACATGCTTTTCTCTGTGTCCCCTGAGAGGACACAGTCTCCTGTGTGACGGCCATGTGCCCACTCTGCCTCAGCGTCGGGATGGACGCCGCAAAGCTGCATCCCCTATCTGTAACAAGCACCGAGTGGGCGAGTGTTGTCAATACTGTAGTCAAGCAGCTTTAGCCTCGATGCCCTTGGCCATATATTTTGGTGGCAACTCCCTTCCACAGGGTGTAACTGACACTGTATATCTTGCACTACACCTTTTTAAAATTAAAAATGCTTTTTAAATACCCGAAATGTTTAAAATTAAAAAGACTGCAAGGAGAGATAAGATATTCTTATATATCAAACTTTCCTTTTTATGTCTTCATCAAACTAGTGCCTTTATTTTCTTCAAAACTACTATTTATTATTTTAAATAAAAACTATTTTAAATATAAACTATTATTTTCAATAGTTTTTAAAAACTATATAATTTTAAAAACCATTTTAAATATGAACTATTTATTATTTTAAATTAAAAAAAATGAAACTCAAAGACCTAGCTTTTCTTTTAATTTTATTGAATTTTCCATCTTACCGGAACCATACTAGCTTTCTGCTGCTTTCAGTATGATTTCATACTGAAATCCTATAATTCCAGAGGATTGCCCACATATTTCATAGAAGTGACAAATACTTCAACCTCTGATAGCTTCATAATTAATATTTTCTTTGAAGATGATAATGATTATTGTTTTTCTCTGATAACTATGTCAGAGGTTACATTAAGATAATTTGTTAATAAAATGATGATTTGAAATCGTGTTAACAACTCCCATTATCACTCATATATTCAAACCTAAAAATTCAAACTCACTGACTTTGGAAGGTGAGAATTTTTAGGTTTTTAGAGGGACATCTAGAACTTTCCACAGGATCTGGTTCTGTAACATATATACCTACATATACATACTCTGTGCATATTTATACGCGGATGGATACTAACTTTTATTGAATATGCATTTATATGAGTTTGAATTACTAGATTTTCTCATATCTGTCCTATAATGTAAACTACACAAATATCCTTAGAAATATGTTCCTCCTAACCATTTCAAGGAAATATTTCTTTATTTTCCACATCCCTATGAAAACATGCATCATTCCCAAGTTCATTTCTGTTTGTAGAAAATGCTTTACATATAAATTACATATTGATTTTAAAAAATTGACTCATGAAGAAAGAGAGGAACTCAGCTGTCCCCCACACAGGTGCCTTACCTCTGCAGATGGGCCGGTGATCACTCCAAGCAGCGAGCGTCTCTGTTACTCTCTGACAGGTGATGCTCTTGGATCCCTGGAGCACATAATTGTCTTCACAGGAGAACTGTACGTTTGCACCAACCCTAAGCAGTTACGAAATGAGAAAACAACCCAAATTATTCACAGAAGGTGTTCTGAAAAGGAAATAAAATAAACCAAGTAGCTGTTACACGGCAAAAACAATATAAAACCTTGAGCAAGCCATTCGATACTATTTATAGAGGCAACCCTATGGTTTAGGAAATGTTATAAAATCAAAGCCCTGGGTTTGGATTTCTGTCCTGCCACCTTCGAGCTGAACAAATAGGGGGACCTTAACTTGTTACCTATAAGTAGGGAAAATAGTGACGGTGACCTCAGTGCTGTGAGTTACATAACAAAATGGCAAAGAGTTTTCCACCCCCAAAGAAAATAAAGTTGGATGTCATTTTATGTGCATAAATATAAGAATAAGAACAGAAAAAAATCCAGGTTAAGAAAATGCCTCAGTAAAGAATCTATGTTACTATCACAAACATCAATTATATTTAAAAGGAGGCCAGTGATATTATATTTTAGACATATTTCTTATGGGAAAAGAATCATGGGCTTTAGAAAAAAGCTACCCATCCAGGCTGGAGTTAGATGAAAGATTGCTTTGGCTCCAGAGCTGCATCTGCAAGCATGAAGCTTTAAGGTTGTGAATCTTAAAAGGTTGTCAGAGGCAGGCGATGGGGCAGGTGCAGACAGGAGTGTCAGGGGCTCATGGCAAGTGTGAGTGCACCAGTTCCTTCCACGCCTGCAGCTGACATTGACTGGAGTGTTGGATTATCTTACTATCTGACAAGACTATTGTTACATGAGGAAATTCTACTTGTGCTGTTAGTTCGAAGAACCAAAAGGTTGATGCTGAGGCTATCGGAGTGAAAGAGAGACTTTGAAGAAATAGACGCACAGTCATCTACATGGATGGATAAAGTTAATCCTACAGAAAAGACACCAGAAAATAAACAGGTGCTCCCCTTTCTTTAAAAAAAATTCTTAGCTACAATATTGAAGTCAATATTCTTGGAATAATGTGACGCCATCTCCCTCATCTCTGTAACTCTCTCTCTGCAGCTTGTCATACACGTCTATAAAAATCATCAAAGCTGAGTCAAACCAATTTGGAAAATTCTAGGTTAAACAAAATTAAACAACTTTTCTTTCTAAAGGGACTGCTCAACTTAATAAAATTTAACCTGCAGAAATTTATTTTGCCTGTCTTAGGAAATGCAAAATATTTAGAATTTTCCATACTTATTTATCTTTTTACACCAAGAATCCAGGACAAGTAGAGTTCTATGGAGCCAATTTTGAAAAACACTGTATCATAAGCACATAATATATGCTATTTTTAAAGATGAAATGTATAAAATCCAAAATTCAGACATAATTCTCACAGCCATTGTCAAGTTATTTTGCATAATCCTCATAGCCAGTTTCAAGTTTTTAATATGTCACAAGTTATGTGAGACAGCTATAATTTATAAACACATTTCTCCATAATTTCTGCTCTTTGATCTTTGTTTAAATCTCTGAGCCACACTGAATAAATGAATAAATAAATGTCGGAATTTTGTTGTAAAAATAATAATTATATTCTTGTATTCTGTACTGCAGGTCCCAATCTCTAGTCTTATTTACTTAAATTTCAGTGTTCATAATTTTCATCACTCTTTTGATATGTTTTTATTGAGAAGCTACTGTGGGTCACATTCTATTCTAGGCAGCAGAGAGAAAGAAGTGGATTAGACAGACCAAGCCCCAATCGCAGGGAGACAACATGATAGTAAGAAGTAAAGAACCTGGGCAATCAGGTCAGACAGAAAGAAAATGAGGGAATGTCATCAGTGCCTACGAGAGAAATAAACAGAATCGTATGATTGACAATGGGGCTGGGAGACTTGCAATGTAAGAGTAGGTCAACAATTTTATGATTCTCTTAACCGAGGCACTAACATCTAGAATAATACGCCAGGACTTGCGGAACAGAAAGAAAGGACAGTGGAATTGTTACCCCCACTTAGCACTTGCTGTACTTCAACTACAGCAGCCTGTCATTCATGAGTTGTGGCCCACACTCTACTCCAACAAAACTTCTTTTTCATACATTTCCTCCAGTAGTCAATCAATATTCCATTAGGTATTACTAGTGAGTTGTATTCTGTTTCGATAAACCTCAAAAGCATAGTCAATAAAAACCAAAAAGGGAAATAAGACGGCATCAAACTAAAAATGTCGTGCACATTAGAAGCAGCAATCAATAGAGTGAAGAGGTGACCTAAGAATGGGCGAACATGTCTGTGAATGACACATCTGAGAAGAGGTCAGTATCTAAACGTACAAGGAACTCAAACAACTAAAAGAAAAAAAGTGACCCACGTAAGAAATGGGCCATAGACCTGATACCCATTTCTGAACAGAAAACATAAAATGACCAACGGGTATATAGAGAGGGGCTCAACAGCACCAGTCATGAGGGAAGTACAAACTGAACCCACGATGCATCAGAACCCCACACCTGTGAAGATGGCTGATATTCAAAGACAAATGACAGCAAGTGTCACTGAAGACCCGGAGACACAGGCAGCCCTGTGCACTGTGGGCAGAAATGCAAATTAGTGCAGCCTTGATGAAAAACTGTATGGTGGCTCCTCTACAAATTAAAAAGAGAACTACTCCAGGACCCTGCGATCCCACTTCTGATTGCAGATCTGAAGGAAAGGGAGTCAGGATGACACAGGGATAAGTAGCCTCCCATGGCCACTGCAGCATTAGTCACGATAGCCAAGATAGGTGATCAATCTACGTGTCCACCTGTGGGTGAGGGAATGGAGAAAACGTGGCTATATACACACTGGAACACTACTCAGCCTCACAGACAAGGGGGAGATGCTGTCCCCTGCAGCAACATGGTTGAATCTGGAGGATGTTATGCTAAGTGAAATACGGCAAGTGCAGAAAGTCAAATGAATGATCTGATTATATATGGGATCCAACATCTCTGTGACCCAGAGGAGCAAAGTGTAGAAGGATGGTTACCAGGGGACAGAGGGAAGAGGAGGGGGAGGGGGAACATGTCGGTCAAAGCTCACAGACTTCAGTCAAAAGGAGCAAGTTTAGGAGATGGATGGTACCACATGGAGAATATAATTCATACACTTACTGTTAAATGTTGCACAAAATTAATCTTAGGTCTATGTGCCAACAGCTATATTAATTAGTTTGATTTGCCCATTCCACAATGTAGCCACACTTTAAAATATTGTGTATACCATAAATACATAATATTTTTATACACATTTAAAAAAGCAACTTAATAACATCACTGCTCTATGACTAATAGATCTCATTTCGGGAAATATGTGTTTACTACCCAAAATATCAGAAAATTATGGCCAGCGATAGTCTCTGGAAGGCAAGAAAGCATCTAACACGAGGACCACGCTGGATGAAATTGTGTCAGATATACTCGAAAGAACAGACATTACAATATAAAGTGTGAATCTAACAATATGTAGTGATATAGAAGAAAAGAAAGCAAGTATGATTTGGAATTAAATCAGATACCAATGATCTCTATTTCTATATCTAAATCTATAACTCAGGAAAAATAGGCACAAAATACTTTTTGAGTGGTAATATCACGATAAGTAATTTTTTGTTTCTATATTCTATTAACTGTGTTTCTTCTGGTTTTATTACTTGATAATTTAATTTAAAAAATAACTTTTGAGATGTTAATATTAGACTGTCTCCGAATTCTCTCTCATTGTGGCAGGTGTACATACATCCCAGGGCACCTACCCCTCCCCATCCCCCGTCCTTATGCCTCAGCCTTCCATATAAAACCACTGAAAAAGTCTACTCTTCCTAATGTTTTATGATCATCATCTGGTATCACTCTCTAGTCCAGAAATCGCTGCCTGGGTTCTGTGGACATTCATCTCCAGCACATTTAGAGTACACGATACAACTCATTCCATAATTACTGTCATAAAACCTTTTCACAAATGATCGGAAATAGCCATCGATAAAATATTGAAGCTTCTCTAATTTCAAAGCATTAAAATTATTAACAGAGGCATCCTTGTCCTTTGATGGCAAGCTGGCAGGCAGAGCCACTGTGGGTAAGCTCTTTCCCATCAGCAGAGATGAGTTGTCTCTGCTCCGTAATGAATCAAGATGAGGCTGAAACTAAATATGCCCCAAATTCTAATTCATTAATTCAATCTTTTGCTTTGGCTTTATCTAGCACATGAATCAGTTCTATTTAAAAGCCATGCATGCTTTCAACTTCAGATATGTAATAAACTAAGTTTGCATTGATTTATGATTACTATGTTAGAAGTAATATAGATATGAGATATAATAATATGAGATCATCTAATTTGGTTCTCTGAAAAGTACTTAGAGGAAAATTCCAGAAAACAATAGTTTTTAATGCTCATCTATTGCCAAGTAAATTTACAGCACCTTAATTACATAGTGAAATTGAGACAAATGGTAGCAGTTGGTGAGTTTAAGAAATAACAGAGAACTGATTCTGTATAAGGTCAAGATACATCGTGTGTTGATAATAAATACCCAAATGGCAAAATTCAATTTATACAGTGAAAGCATCATAATGTGTTTTTAAGGAGTACAGTAGGAAAAAATACATTTTTATTTCTTTACTGCTTAGCACTTCTGAAAAGCTTATGACTCAACTTTTGATTTCAAAGGACATTTCATTTACCATTCGCTAATTCACTGTGCCTGCCACAGTATGAGAAGGCTGAGTGAATAGACTGTTTCTAAATACGGCTGACCTAGAGAGCACTTTGTGGATTTATTTAACATTGGTACCATACCTATTTTTGGAAAAAAATCTAAAGTGACTCAAAGCTTAGAGCCCAAAATGGAATACGGGTTCACTTAGCTGTGATGCCTAAACGTCCACTGCTTAGCGGAGATTTCACTCGTCCACCTGACTGCCCCGACAGAGCGGTCCTACCTCTCTTCTGAACCCACATTGGCTGACGCAAAAAGAGATAAATTTATTGATAGATATGGAAAGATAGATATGTGTCCCTGTGTAAAAGAACCAAGTTTGGAAAGATACTATTTTCAGGCTCCGAAGGTGAGCACTTAAGTATTTCGCATCTCCAGTAAAAAGGAGAAATACATTAGATTATATTATTTTTAGTTTCAAGCAACAGAAAACACACACATTCATGGAAAACTTTTCTTCAGCACAAAGTTCAGGCTGGGATCTGCCATATTTGTCCTCATAAAAGGGAGGTAGATGACACAGGGCCGTAGTATCATCACTCAGAGATTTAGAGTTGGTGCTTACATTCAACTATTTTTCTGAGGGGACCAAGGAGCATGCTGCCAGATGAAAAGTAAAGTGTTGAAGAGCATGTGTGCCCCTTTGTGTGTGGCGTGTGTGCACCTGCAAGCACTCACAGCTCTTCTCCCTTCCCTGTGCTTTACTTATACCCCAAGGGCCTTTGGCCTGACACAGCACAAGTTACTACTCCCCAGCTTCTAAATTCATGGGGTGTTCTAGTGTAAATCACACAACACGTCTAAGGGAGATGTGGAGATGTGGTTGTGCTCCTGTCCACATTTGTCATTCTCCACTCTAAGAAATAAAAACAAAACAAAGCAGAGAGAACTCTCAGCTGGAGCCCCGGGGAAGAGCAGGATCAGAACCCAGGTGGCCAGAGGCTGTGCAGATATAATTCCTGCTCTTCCCTCCATCCTTGGACCAAGAAACAAGTTGGGGTGAGGGAACAAGGAAGAAAGACCTCCCAGCCCTGTGTTTGGGAGCCAGAGGCAGTGCAGGGCCCATTCTCACTTCCCAGCCCTGTGTTCAGAGGCAGTGCAAGGCCCATTCTCATTTCCCAGCCCAGTGTTCAGAGGCAGTGCAGGGCCCATTCTCACTTCCCAGCCCTGTGTTCAGAGGCAGTGCAGGGCCCATTCACTTCCCAGCCCTGTGTTGCTCAAGGAAGTGTGCACAGAGCAGACAAGGTGCGGCAGAGGGGCCATAAATGAGAAGTACCCGTCCTAAGCCTTCCTGCAGTGGCCTCTGTCTTCCTGAATGCAATTGCAGTCTGCTGAGATAGGCCACATTCGTAGGGGCCCTCACCCAGAAGGAGAGCATGCCCTGGCCAGATGCATGAGAGGGGATCCCTTCCGGAGAGTAGAGGGGCACAGACAGGGTGGGGGACACACAGGCCCCCACCACGGCCAACCTGCCCACTTCACAGCCCTGTCCTTGAGTGTCCTAAGAAAAAAGAAGGGATGTCTACTACTGACTTTATCCCTGAATGACTAAGAAATCCTTGACTTAAACTCTTTTAAGAATAAATAAATTAAGGGTGGCACCTGTGGCTCAAGGAGTTGGGTGCCAGCCCCATATGCCAGAGGTGGCGCATTAAAACCCAGCCCCAGCCAAAAGCTGCAACCATGAATGAATAAATGACATTTTTTGACTTTTGAAGAACTAGAAGGGAAATAAGTTATCGATCACATTACAAAGGAAACCTGGCTCATTATGGACTGTGATCCACTCTGGGAGCCATCGTGGCTTACTGGGCACCCCTGCATCTGCTTCTCTCTCTTTTTCTCCCTCCTGTTTTTGTCTCCACCTCCCTTCCTCCTTCTAACTTTCTCATTAAAATCTATTTCCCCCTGTGATAGAATTCGTTACACAGGTAGTTACTGCAGGAAGTTGCTCAAACGCTTCTGAACAACTCTATTCAACGGATTTTGGGGGTAATTTTTCCAGTTTTAAAATGACAGACATGATGTTTGATCCGAGAAAGGGATTCTTCTCAGTAAGGTATCACAAGATGGGAGAAGCAGGAATCCAATGTGCTCAGTTTTAATATGAAGCCAGTAGATGATCTAATACATCCCATCATAAGAGAAAAGCTCAAATCAATTCAAGCTGGGGGTCAGGGGAACAAGGGAGTGGGGAGAGGGGAGTGAGAGAGATGGGGCCACGGTGTAGGGCACACCTCTTGGGGGCAGGACACGATTACAAGAGAGACTTCACCTAACAACTGCAATCAGTGCAACCCAATTATTTGTACTCTCCATGAACCCCAAACAAGGAAAATAAACTAGGAACCTCTAATGTTCCTCATTGTCCTAAAAACCTTTAGATTCAGTCTCCATCCTCCACAGAGACTCAAACAACGCCTGGAATTGAGGATTGTAGGTATAAATAAAATATAAGTGAATGAATAAAGAAAAGTACAGTGAAAATAGCAACATTATTTGCAAAGTTAACAAAATTACATGCCCCCAAATTGTTTTTCAGTTTTTGGTCAGGGCTGGGTTTGATCCCACCACCTCTGGCATATGGGACCGAAGCCCTACTCCTTTGAGCCACAGGTGCTGCCCAATGCCCCCAGATTGCTTTGACCACACTTTAGTGCACCAGACCTTACACTGGCCCTGAGAGCACATTGAGGAGCTAGTGGGGATGACAGATGCTTCATCAAACAGCTTCTGGGCAGTGTGTTTAATAGATATAAGTTGCTGTGGAAATATGAACAGCCAACAACCTGTTTTGTCTTTAGTACAGAGATAAGAAAAAGTTACTTCCAGAAACCGAAATTTTGTTTGGCCTGCAAAAGATTCATGGAAGTTATATATACTTTTTCCTCCCAGAATGAGTGTAACGGTCATAAGGTCAAAAACTCACCGTAGCAAAACCCTATCGGCATTGACATTGGTGATTTGTTCAGGGAAATGCAAGTAACTTGTTTTTTTCAGAACAGAATTTCCCAGCAGTTACTCCAAAGATCATGGAGGCTGCCCCAGGGCTCCAGCCCAGGCCTGCACCCCACCCCTCCTCCAGCACGCTGGATTTGATTTCCTTCCCCTCGACTTCTATTCCTTCCTCTCACATTGAAGCCCAGAACTTATTACCACAACCTCTCAGGTTTAGTTTGAAAAACATTAACCTACAGTACTGGAGTAAGGTTGGGAGTCTGGGAGTAGCCACTGCCCGGGGCAGGCAGGCCGTAGAGGGAGGCTCAGAGAGGAGAATCTGTGTTTGATTCGCCTTGAAATGTCTCATGGCCTCCAGGGCTGTGCACTGGGCTGCTAATATCTCTGGAATTAATATCAGTGGAATTAATATCTATGGAATGATGAGCAGGATAAATCAGAAGACAAAAGTAGAAATTCAGAACATCCCCTCAATGTGCCAGAAAGCACCAGACTAAAAGGCTTCAGGGAGAAAACCCCCACTGCCTGTTCAGAAAATAAAGCCAGCCAGGGCTTGGCAGCCAGAGGTAGTGCAGGGTCTATTCTAGCTTAGGGTAGAATCCCAGCTCAGCAGGAGGGGACATCGGTCATGCCCACTTCCACACAAGTGATATTAGATCACCTCCCTCATGCTCCCACAAGAGCGGCCTTAAACTGCTCAGACGGGGGCCAGGGTACTTCACTACACAGCATCCGTGAGGGGTGCCCTTCAGAGACGAGCCCTTACAAATGAGACAGGACAGTTGCAAAGACGATTTGTGAGCCAACCGGCCACGTGCCAAGGAGACACCGTCACATCCTCGGACCTGCTCGGCATTCCAGAAAACACCACCATCAAAGAGATGAATGTGTGGCTGCGGAGGACATTGGAATGCCTTTTATTACCTTTTTGATTTTCACACATAGCGTGTCATTTCTGGGTCATTTTTTTCTTTTTATAGCAACAATTTTTAGACTCATCTCCTCAAGCCTTCAGGCAGTTTATCACCACTAAAATGCATCAGAGAGGAGATGGATCACTATAGCCTAAGGAAAGAAAGGAAACTAATACGTTATGTGATTTTTAGATACTGTGTGTTACCAGGAGCACAATAGAGATCCCTTAACAGGGATCAGCACGCAAGGCTCCTGGAGAGCGTGAGCAACAGCGACGTTTTCCAAAAGAACTCCTGCTCAGCTATTTCCAACCATGACATTTACAGGAAGTGTGAATTCTCCAGTGAAGAAATTTAATTTAAATTAAATCTCCCAAGCCTGTTATAAGTTCATGGAAACCTGTTATTTACCGAACACAGGAACTCTGTTGCTCAAAGCAGAGAAACTAAATCCTCGCGATCACGGCCCACCTGACCGCACAGGGCAGAAGCCACTGCCCTGACTGCAGTCACACAGTGTCATGAAAGGCCAGCAGAGGACAGGTCTTTGGTGCAGCAGGAACCAGGGAAAACCGGGGATTGGAAAGGAGCCTGTCCTGCAAGCTATTTCCCACCTCCTTTGTCTCTAATTGTGAGATCAGAGGCAAAGAACCCCCTCTCCTCTGCCTGACAACTCTGACAAAGTACCGAGGAGCTTTTTTTTCCCCTTAGGATGAGAAGCCAGAGGAGACCGTTCAAACTTTGGGCTGGGACATGCTTTATGGAACTCTCTCTTGGGTCTGTAGCTGGAGTGAGAAACATAGCCCAAAGTGTCAGAGCTGGAGTCCGGAGAGAATCGGGCAGTCCCGGCAGCCAGGGCACCCTCCACAGCTCACGGCGCTCTGTGCACCTGCAGGACTGACTCACCAAGTCCTGGCTGGCTTTGTCTTCTGAACAGGAAAGGCAATAACTGTTGTGATGCACTTGGGTGATGCCACTTTCTCTCCCTTCAGTGAGAGACCCTCACCCTTCACTTCCAGTTTGCAGTGAGAAGCAGATTCAGAGGGTCACTACTCCATATCAGTAAATCAAATGTTTTTTAAAAAACGCAAACGTATCACTTAAATCTGTAATTCATTGGTAAACAACCCTAAGTGCCCAGAGGCTGTTCAGCAAATATTTTCTCCTGGTTTCTATCTATGCTGTATGAAACCTTCCAATACTCTGCTTTATCCTTCACCTCTTGTTACTTGTCACTGATCGACAACCACAACATTCAGGCTTAAAAATCACAACCAAAGTGGCTTTAACAATGGCAACAGGGGAGTGAAGAAGGTGAGAAGCAGAACAAAGCGTATCATTCAGCATCTGTGCACATGTGTGCACGCACACACAAACACGCACACACATATACATACACACACACACATATAGATGCTGGTCAACCTATGAGGTCCAACAGTAAGCTGAGGAATCACCATAAAAGGCATGGAAACACCCACCTGTGCAGACCAGCACTGGCCAGCACTCAGCAGGAGGTCGTACTGAGCTCTGTCCCTGTGCACCCTGGCACCCACCACCCTCTGCCAGCTTACTGCACCAGCACACTGTCCAGTGGCCACGAATCCAGACAGACGCTGATGTCAGTCAGAGCCAGAGCCTGGGAGATGCCAGCTCCTCCTCCAAGAGCAGGTCTGTGCCCCACACCTCTGTGTGGCCGGGTGCACACTGAGCCGAAAATCCAGCTATGTCAATGGCCCACGGGGAAGACTTTGATAATGGACACACTCAAGCCTCCGTAATTCCCCAGCTGTCCAACAGGAGCTCAGGGATCTGCTGGGGGTCTGTGTCGGCATCTCTCTCTGGTTCTACTTCTGCCAATTCCACCTCCCCAGGGTCTTGAACTGTCCCTAAAACCTTTTCCCTGGGCTCATTTCTAGGAATGGTGATCAGATGATCAGATTCCAAGGCAAGCCCCCAGGCGCAGAGATGTGGTTTTCACAACATTACCCAGGTACTGAAATTGATGTAAATAAAGTGGCCCTTGGCAGGGATGTGAGCCCCACGTCCTTGTCACAGCATGTCCTCATCATGGCACTGGAAGGTCCAGCAGCCGAGAGTGGCCCTTCCCTGTCATTCTCCTTCTAACTCCAAGCGCACTTTGCCTACTTCTATGCATCTCTGCTAATCACTTGCCCTACTTCAACCCAACAAAACAGCATCTTACTGTGGTTTCTTTTTCTCTACCCTATATTGCTTTGGGGTCATTCCTAGAAACAAAATCATACAAGTCCTGTTACATTTAAAAAAGTAAGTAGGGCTAAGTCAACCTGAGAAAAGGGAGGCCGTGGATGCTGTGGGTAGGAGAGATAGAAAGGGTTGAGAGGGGCTGATGCAAAAACCACAGCCTACTGTGTAGATTGTTGGCATAACCAATTGCAAACGCCCAGAGCAGGTGGACTTGCCTCTCACCAGGATTTCTCTATGTAATTATGCATTTGTTGGATGATGCCTTAACTTCTTTTTTTTTTTTCTTTTTGAGACGGAGCCTCACGCTATCCCCCTGGGTAGAATGCCATGGCATCACAGCTCATAGCAACCTCCAATTCCTGGGCTCAAGCGAGTCTCCTGCCTCCGCCTCCCAAGTAGCTGGGACCACAGGCGCCTGCCACAACACCCGGCCATTCTTTGGTTGCAGCCATCATCGTTGTTTGGCAGGCCCGGGCTGGGGATTCGAACCCACCACCTTAGGTGTACGTGGCTGGCGCCTTAGCCGATTGAGCCACAGGCGCCGAGCCTATCAGTTTGTTTTTAATCTTCATTCCTGCCCTTACTTGTCCATACTGTAATTGCTTTTAGGGACTGAGAGAGCACTCAAGAATTATTCATGAAGCTTCCCCTATCTGTCAGGTCGCTGCACACTTAATGCTTTGACCATGAAAATGAGGATGACAGGGTCCCCATCTCTAGGAACTTGACCAATCAGAGAGAAAGATGTAAAGAAATATGTACAATACAGCTCATTTTTTGAGTTCAGGGACCTAGAGCCCTCCTTCATTAATTGGCTTAATTAGCATGTGCTTCATCTTCATTAACAAAATTGTAAGCATACATCCTTTTCTACAAATCTCAAAGTCACTTGAAAACACCTATCAGTATAAGTACTCACAAGTACCCCACACGCTCCGTATGGTATACAAGACACTGATCTACCAAGCAAGAGGGCATGAATTTGAATGATAAAGTGGTATTTTTCATTGGGGAATATAAACAATGATTTAGTACTTGCACTATAAGCTTAGCTTTAAAATAAATGTTGCTTTATTTTAGGCAAATATGGTAAGAATCCTTTTCCATTAAAATGGAAGTTGTATTTCTAACTTTAAAAAACCAGAAAATAATTTTTTAAAAAACACATAAATATCTTCCTCAAAAATTGTGCACCTAATTCAAACTTATTGACTTAATTAATGTTTTCAAAACTCTAAACTCTCAGCCTTTTCAAGGATGTTTTCTAAGGTTACTTATTACTGATTAACCAAGGAATTTTGAAGTCAATTGCTTTCCACTTAATATTGATAATATCTTAGTGATTCATGGGTTTTACTGAATTTTATTTATGGGTTTTCTTTAGACTTAGTGAGCATCAGTTGGTAAATTTCCATGAAAGATCATGGGGACTTCTGTGGTTGATGATGGATTAAAGAGAATTCACAATGTCCAGAAGGAAAGGGGTGAGGCTTTAAAAGTAAACCTTATCACCACTGAGAACTCAGATATATGAGCACTCAGTAAATGTGGAAGGAAGCTGGTGATCTACCTTCAAATTCAAAAGAAAATAACTACTGTGAAACGGGTTAGGAGGTTATCACACACATGAACTATGTCCGGTCAGAGAGTTTGCTTTTATTCCAGGAGGCACTGAATGTAAATATGCTAGGAAGAAAATCAAAATGCTTTGATGAGGCTGCGTACAGTGACTCACATCTGTAATCCTATTTTAAGAGCCTGAGATGGGAGTATTTCTTGAGATCAAGAGTTCAAGACCAACTGAGCAAGAGGAAGACACTCTCTCTACAAAAAAAAAAAGAAAGAAAGAAAGAAAGTTAGTTTTTGCAGGGTGTGTTGGAGCATGCCTATAGTCCCAGCTACTCAGGAAGCTGAGGCAGGAGGATAACTTGGGTCCAGGAGTTTGAGGTTGCAGTGAGCTGTGATGATGCCACTGCACTCCACTTTGGGCAATGGAGTGAGTCCTTGTCTCAAAAACAAAAAATAAATAAATAAATAAAAACAAAGAAGCAAAAAAACTGCTTTTATGAGATTTGATTTTCCTGGAGGAAAATAGGACTGGTGTTCTTTAGCTAAAACCTTTATAACTCTCTTACCTTTACAAAAAGATCTGCAGAGAGATAATTTACTGATTGAAACTGTGATTCAGGTTTGACTTACAAAATGACTGTCATACCAGTTCTTATTGTGGCTAGCCACACTTGGGTTAGGATCAGGCATTCATCGTCACACTTCTTCTTTGTAGAAAGGAAAAAGGATGCTTTAATGATGCTAATGAAGTATTCTGTTTCAAAGCTATGTTTAAAATGGTACAGCAGCTCATTCCTGTGATCCTAGCAATCTTGGGAGGCTGCAGCAGGAGAATCCCTTGGGCTCAGGAGTTCTAGACTAGCCAAGCAAGAGTGCAACCCCACCTCTATTAACTGGGGTGGGGTGGGGGGAGCCTGTCCTTGTGGCAGGTGCTTGTAGTCCCAGCTACTTGAGAGGCTGAGGCAAGAGGATCACTTGAACCCAGGAATTTGAGGTTGTTGAGAGCTATGATACCACTGTACTCTACCCAGGGCAACAGAGTGAGACTCTGTCTCAAAAACAAACAACAAACAACAACAACAACAACAAAACCTAAATAAATAAATAAAATCATTTGTTTCATGTAAAGTGGAATTATAATATCAGAATTAGACCCCTAATAAATTAAATCTCCAATAGGTTATGGAATATGTTAGGAAAAATCATGGTGCATTTGTTTAACATGTGTAAAAAAAAAAAAATTATGATACTCTCATTCTCCCAGAGTAGTCAACTTACCCCAACAACAGATTTATCACATTCCATCCACTCTAGTCTTCGAAATACAAATGGTGTCTTATTCACCCACAGATTTCTAGTAGCTAGTTCATTACCTGGGACAGGTTAAATCCTTAAAAAAAAAAAATTGCATCCATTAAGATGCCTAGATTTTTATTACCAGTGTGCAAAATTACTATAAATAGCTAATAGTATTATTGATACAATTTAAGCCACCCATAAAACTTGTTGCAATGATACAAAGCAGTATGATATTTCCATATACATTACAAAGAAAGGGAAGATTTTGCACTTAAATTTTTTTTTTTTTTGAGATTCCAAGATAATCTTGGAATGTCTTTAAACATTCTTTTATAACTGCAGGTACCATTGGGTGATTTTCTGGAATACACCGTTATACTCTGGTCCAACAGATTTTTTAAAAAGTCTTCAAGACTATCTTTAGAAAAAGGAATGAAGTCTTCACTATAAAGATAATTATTTTAAAAAGAACTAAAGAAATGAACATTTGTGAATTTTTATAGTATGCCCCAAGTGCTGTGCTAAGTACTTTATCTCATTTGAATTGATCATCACAATAATTGCACGAAATAGCTATTAAATACCCAGACAATGGGGTAAGGAAATCAGTACTATTGTTTGTGACCCCTCAAGGAATGGAAAATATCTGGATGAAGAGGAAACCAGAGGAAAATTGTGCTCAGTCCTGAGCTGTATCAGCACTGGGAGATATCTAGAGAAGATGAAATAGATGGAAACACTCCTCCTCAAAGAATGACCCCATGTCACAACATCCACTGTAATAAACACTGGGTATCCTTGGCTGTATCCCATAGGGGTTTTGAAATTAAACAGAATGGAACGAGAAGAATTTAAGCCTGTGGGTGCAGTTGCTAATGGAGAATTGGTAAGCAAGTTATCTTTGAGATCAAGTTGGCCTGTGTGGGTCACAATAAAAGGCTGGATTACTTTGCATGGCTCAGTCCTTGGGATTCTTTATACACACTATATATCTCAGGTTTATACATAATATGGCTACATACATTTGCTAAATTTCCATCTCCATCTTGGACTTCCCTTGAGGTTCAGACTCAGGTAAACTGACCCCTCCACATCTCTAAACCAGGTCCTTGGTTGGGTTCTTGATATTTTCTCAAATCAGCTTTTTCTCCTTGGTGAATCAGCTACAAAGCCAACCACAGTCTGAGACTTTGCTCCTCTTCGACTTCATCTCTCACTGCTCTCCTGCTGCTCACTGTGTCCAGGCACCTGGCCTTCCTTGCTGCTTGGTCAGCACACCTGCCAAGCTCCTGCCTCCGGACCTTGCTGCGTGCAGCCCTCTACCTGGAGCATTTTCTTTCAATGAGGCCTTCCTTCCTTAAATCACAACTTCCTTCCTACCCCCACCCCCAAATCACCAGCACTTTCTATTCTCCTCCTCGTCTCACTTTACTTTTCTATTGTTTGCCTTTTCTCTTTTACTGGAATGACCATCAGAGCCGTCATCATATGGGACACAAAAACACACAACAATAATGAACTCCTCTCAGCCAAACACCACATTGACATGAATACAGCTCTGAGACACTGAGACGCCAAAGGTAGGAAACCTTTCCAAATTGTTTGTACAGTCCTGCCAACCTAAGCACATGGTGGCAAGTTTGCGAACTTAGTTGTCAGACCTTGAATGGTCATTCCAGAAAAAGAGTTCCAAAATTACTTTGCAGGGTGGGCCCGGTGCTGGTGTCGGTGCACAGCCTCCCAAGGGGAGTCCTTAGCAGGTGACCATGGTAATAGTCAGCAATGATGTAGGCGGCCCTTTTTCTAGGATGAGTTTACAAACTTAATTGTTAGAACTTGTAACCGTGTACTTATTTTTCTTATTATCAATAAAACAAGTCATTAAATCTAAGGTGCAACATTATTTTTGTAACACAAGAAAAATAGCTGCCAATTACACATGTAAGATGGTACTAAGTCACGTTACAATTTCAGAGTTTCAGAGATGTAGTAATGCGGAAAGTTTTGCCTAGTAGACTTGAAATAAGGTATTTTCTTTATTGTATCTCTATCCCACTAACATACAAAGTTCCATGTAGATGTGGATTTGTATCTGTTTGGCTCACTGGTGCATTGTATGTTTGTGGAATAAATTTCACAGAATTAAGGGAAAAAATGATAGGCCCTTCTATCCGCAGAGTGTATCTGTTCTAATTGCTTTAGAAGCCTGAAATCTAAGAAGAAAATTATCATGAAGGATGTCCAAGTTTGGTCTGAATTTCCTAAAGTTTTCAGGAGCCTTGAGAGAAGCAAAGAGACCAAGATGAATTCCATGCAGATTACTGGTATACTTTGTTGGAATGCAGGCCAAGGCCATCCAATCTTATTTAAAGATTTTCCTAGACCACTGTCCACCTCCAAATCTTTACCTAGCAAGCTCCAAATTATTCAGATTCTCAGCTCAAGTATCACCTCCTCAGAGAGGAGTTCCAAGACTGCCTGATCTAGAAAAGTAGCCACGATCACCCATCCCAGCTCTGCATTTAGCCCATCAGATGGTTGCTGTTTCTTTGTAGAACTTGCCATGTAGGAAATTACAGGGTGTCCCCCAAAGCCAACTAGAGTGCAGTCTCTTTAGAAAGGGACGTGGCACATCTTATTCTTCTCTGTTGTCCTCCTGCCTAGAACAGTGTCATTAACGCAGAAGGTGCTTCCTGATTCCTTGTTGAATAAGTGAATATATGTAGAGTGTTTAGATCCGTCAAAAATCTGCTCTCTCTGAAGGGGAAAGGATGCTGGGGTTGGAACCGTGTGCGTCCTGGACCAGGAAACAGGAGGGGAGCTAGAGAACAGCAGAAATGTTGTCATTGGTGATTTGCTTTTCCTGTAAGAACTAAACAAGTGGCCTGTCAGGAAGCTGAGTTGATGGCTAACGGGTCATGTTCACAGCTGCCACGTGCTGGCTCATGGGGCCCAGGAGCTGGGTGGTGTGAATAGTGATGAATGGTGAAGTATCTACTGTTGAAAATAGCTCTCAGAGCAGTAAATAGGTTCACATAAATTTTGTTTTAATTTTAATTTTTTTTTTTTTGAGACAGAGCTTTAAACTGTCGCCCGGGATAGAGTGTCGTGGCGTCACAGCTTACAGCAACCTCCAACTTCTGAGCCCAAGCAAGTCTCCTGCCTCAGCCTCCCAAGTAGCTGGGACTACAGGCGCCCACCACAACGCCCTTTTTTGGTTGTAGCCATCATTGTTGTTTGGCCGGCCCGCCCTGGATTTGAACCTGCCAGCTCAGATGTATGTGGCTGGCGCCTTAGCCTCACATAAACTTTATAATGAGAGTTATTTATATTTTTAATAAAAAGTTTTGAAGAAGAAAAAAAATCTGCTCTCTAAATCCTGTCCTAAAGACGTTCTAGAGGACTCTACTGTTAAAATCATTTCTCTGAGTAAAGTTATCAGTATTCAGGAAATCTGATTATAAAGCAAATATGACAGCCCCTGGATTTGAGCAAGGATAACATTAGCCAGGGGCTATGCCTTAATACTTTAATAAGTACTACTTACTCTGATGAGCAATTTTTATCTAATCAAAAACAAAATCCTGAGGGATGGGAGAAGCTGGTTTGATGGTTTGGCGTTAGACCAGTGGGATTCAGAGCCAGGGACTATGAAAGTGAGAATCCTGAGAGGTTAGTTTCCTGGGATATGAGTGGGACAAGGGGAAGAAGGAAGAATTAAATGGCCGAGTCTGACCTCTTTAACCTTTTGCTAGGATTTGACTAAGCCCAATCCCTTTCCTTCACGTTGCCTTTGCCCTGTGATTTTCTCAACACTTTTGCATTCCTTTCTACTAACCAAGAAAGAATGTTTTCTATGCATTTTCTTGTTCCAGAGAAAGGATAATGCAGTGTATTATTTGTACAATGTCATCTTAGATCTAAAATTTTTGTCTACCTATAATTTTCTTGCTGTAATTTGAGCGAATTCTTTCTTCGCACTATCTCTAATGGAAAGAAATGTTTGTTTAGCATGTGATTCATAGGATATCTCTTCCTATATTTGGAAATCCATAAATTCTGCACTTAATAGGCCAGCTGAAGAATTAGCTTTATTTGCTTCAAAGCGTGGGTATGGAGGTGGTGTTATTGGAAGAACTCCAACCAATATTTATAGGCCAACTCACTTTGTTTAGACACTTCACCTCAGTTTTTTCCAGTTTAAATACCCCAGATCTTTAAGACCTCTCCTATCAGGCCTATTTCACAATTTTTTTTTCCTTTTATTAAGTCATATATATGTAGATCATGAATACATTTATGCCTTTGTGGGATTCAATGTGTTGATTTTTTGTACAAATTGGAGTGCTTACATCCTACTAATTAACATAGCTTTCCCCTCATTTACTTAATCAATGTGTTAAGACATTTGTGTTCTATACTTGATAGATTTGACTTGTGCCCTTGCAATATGTTCCATAGGTGTGGAACCGGCCTTTACCCTCCCTCTATCAAACCATCCCCTTCCCCTCCAACCCTCCTCCCCTTCCCTCCTCTATCCTGGGATACAGTTGTGATTCATCTTTCATATGAAAATGTGAGTGATTATAAATTGGTTTCATAATAGTACTGAGTACATTGAATTTTTTTTCCATTCCTGAGATACTTTACTAAGAAGAATATTTTCCAGCTCCATCCATGTAAACATAAAAAAGGTAAAGTCTCCATCTTTTTTTGATGCTGCATAGTATTCCATGGTATACATATACCACAATTTATTGATCCAATCATGGGTTGATGGGCACTTGGGCTTCTTCCATGACTTGGCAATTATGAATTGAGCTGCAATGAACAATCTGGTGCAAATATCTTTGTTGCCAGGTGATTTTTG
>CAUYQV010002023.1:0-10533 GCA_963574575.1 Galagoides demidoff | reverse complement strand
GCCTGTGGTCCCAGCTACTTGGGAGGCGGAGGCAGGAGACTCGCTTGAGCCCAGGAGTTGGAGGTTGCTATGAGCTGTGATGCCATGGCACTCTACCCAGGGGGATAGCTTGAGGCTCTGTCTCAAAAAAAAAAAAATAGTTTTTATAAAAAAGGTGTTCTAATTCTACTATATAATAGATTGATTATAAATGAATTAAATATTTTAAAAATTCCTGTGTTGGGCTCAGCTCCTGTAGCTCAAGTGGCTAAGGCGCCAGCCACATAACATCAGTGCTGGTGGGTTCGAATCCAGCCTGGGCGGGTCTGCCAAACAACAACAACAACTACAAGCAAAGAATAGGCATTGTGGTGGGTGCTTGTAGTCCCAGCTATGTGATAGGCTGAGGCAAGAGAATCGCTTAAACCCAGGAGTTGGAGGTTGCTGTGAACTGTGGTGCCATGGCACTCTACCCAGGGTCACAGCTTGAGGCTTTGTCTAAAAAAAAAAAAAAATTCCTGTGTTGATATTGAATAATTAAATATTGGCAGATGAAAGTCTACATGAACAAAGACTCTTCTGGGTTTCTGTATCGTTTTTAAGATGAAAAGAGGTCTTATGACCAAAAAGTTTCAGAATTGCTGTCTTTAGTGAAGGCTTTTCCACTTATAGATGTGACTGCTGGGGATGGAAGGTCCCTGGGGCACTGGTGAAGTGTCCCCTCCTATGTGTTGGAGACAGAGTTTGAAAGAGCGAATACCTGAGCTGGTTGATGTCACCTTGTCATACTGCTCTCCATTTCTGCTTTCAATATAACAAAATCCAAACTCCTCTGCTTGGAACTATAGCACCTTGCACCTAGGAGGTGCTCAATAAGTTTTGTTTGAATAAATGAATAAATGATGGAGTTTCAAGCTTCAGGTGAGTAAACACCTCCAAGAAGCCTTCCCTGATGCTCTGCTGCCCAATGACCTTGAACATCCTTTATAAACTTGCTCCAGCCTAGTCTCTCTCCTTTCCCACCACATTCAACAGGGCTTTGTAACCCAGGCCTTCCACTCCTCGACACAATTACACATGCTGGTCACTCTACCCAAAAATTCTCCCATATTCTTCTCATATGAACTCCTATTCAACCTTTAAAACCCACTACTTCCATGTTACAGGCTTTGTGAAGGCTATTATGCCCCACAGCCAGCAGAGAATTGATCACTTGCTCCACTCTGAACATGTGGTACGCAACCATGTGCATCTGGCCGTAACTATTTGCACATTTGTGTTAGTAAACATCATATCAAAGCCAACAGCAGTAGTGAGGGCTCAGCTCCTACAACTAACAAGGGAACTAGAAGGAATTGTGCTTGAGGTCTCTGAAGGCTGTGGAGTTGGATAGTTTGTCTGACATTGTTAAGGGAAAGTAAAACAAAAAGTCCAAAGGAGTGATGGCAAAATGTTAGGACTTAACATTTATTTAAACAGAACTTGCTGGAAAGTTAGGTGGCAGATGCTGTCCACCATGCGCTGACATGCCCCCTTGTGGTGAGGGAGAGCCACACTGTCTCAGGTGGGGAGGACTCAGGTGAGGATGAACCTGGATCACTGAAAGGCTTAAAGCAACTTGTGGGGAAGGAAGGGAAGAGGCTGGTCTGGAGGCCATTGCCAGGCTTTACAGGGCAGAGCTGGAGAACTAAACCCAGACAGCTGCAGGTACAAAGAGTTTTATCTACCTTGACTCATTTAACCTAGGAACTGCCATGACTGAGGTGTAAGCCATGTGCCCAAGTGCTTATCACTAGAACATGGCAGGAGGATGGGCCAGGCCTCCTCCTCCTTGATGCTGGTTTTTTGTCCTATATGAGTGTTAGGGGTCAGGAAGAGGGTGAGTTTTTCTTCAAGACCCTGAGATGACCTTGGACCTTTGTCCCCCTAAAACATGTACTGGAATGAGCACAGAGAAAACTAATAGGATTTGGAGTCAGATGGGTTTTTTTTCCTTCTCTTTCAGATTTACATTATGTAAATGGCGTGGGGTAGGGATGGGGAAGACTGTCCCTTTAGAAGAATCCCACCTTTAAATCCCATCCAAACAAAGACAGCTCTTGCAAGTAGAGGGCTCTCTGCAAGGCATGAGGTCACCACAGGATGCCACCTTCCAGCTGGAGCAATGGCTCTCCACTTGACCATGTGGATTCTTCAGCCAGAAGTCCCTACAGCCCCTAGACAGGGGGAGGAGTCTGAGGAAAGTCTTCCAAAGAGTCATTCTTCCTTGTGGCCTGAAATGCTTTTCCAACCTCCTGTATTATTTTCTTTATGAATTACAAAGCTCGTAATCTCAAGCTACACAATGCAATTTTCAACAGTGGTGAACTTGCACCAACCCCGGGTCTCACAAATTTCCCCCGTGAACTTGGAACTCACGCACATACACAAATGGCCATCTATTGGGCTGCTTCAGGGCCCAGGTAGCAGGGCTAACTGCCAGGTCTTTGCACACACTCCTCCAGGGGCTCTGGACATTTCTTTCCCTTGTTTCCCATTTAACCTTCCACACTCAGCCAGAGATCCTTTCCTTGCTAAGTGTTCCATGAACCCCTCCTTCCACTAGACCAGAACCCTCCCATGATACCCCTACACTGGACCAGTACCTTCCCATGGCCCCTGGCTGAACCAGGACCCTCTCATAACACCACACACTGCACAAGGACCCTCCCATGACCACCCACACTGGGACCAGGCCTCTCTCACAAACACCCACACTGGACTGGGACCTTCCCATAACCCTCTGACTGGACCAGGACCATCCAATGACCACCCACATTGTACTGAGACCCTCCCATAACCCCCCAACTGGACAAGGACCTTCCCATGATGCCCCCCACTGGACCAAGACCCTGCCATGATCACCCACTGCCCCCTCCCCACACTGGATTGAGGCTCCCATGGACTCTCCTATCATACTCACCCATGACACAAAGCATTGCCTTTGTCTGATTTCTTTTTCCACCAGAGGATTGTGAATTTCTTAGAGGCAGACCTGCATCTTATTCTTCTAGGTACTCATAGCACCTGGCACCTAGGAAGTGCTCAATAAGTTTTGGTTGAATAAATGAATCAATGATGGAGTTTCAAGCTTCAGGGAAATAAGCACCTTCATGTAGCCTTCCCTGACCCTCCTCTCCCCAATGAGAGGAGCTACTTGGGAGCCTGAGGCAAAACAATCGCTTAATCCCAAGAGTTTGAAGTTGCTGTGAGCTGTGACTCCATGTCACTCTACCAAGGGCAACATAGTGAGACTCTGTCTCAAAAAAAAAAAAAAGGACTCTCTAAAAGGGTCCCACATTGAAGGGAATTCAAGCAATTTCTTAGGGACAGAAGAAATTGTTAGTATCTGCCCATGGGACAGCCAACTACAGGATTCTGAAGGAAATTCAGGAGCTAGAGTGTGGGAGCAGCTCTTCCCCAGCCTGTGGGGTGGGCACAAAAGTGGGAGGAGCTTCTCCAGGGCCTGGGTCTGGGAGTGAGCACTGAGGGAGGGGTGTGGGTGGGAAAAGAGGAGCGTTCAGGCAGGGGCAGGCAGCTATTGCTACAAGAACTAGCTACTGATTGGCTGGCCTTTGTCGCTGTAGATGACTGAGACCCAAACTCCTAGATTCCTTACCCTGCCAGAGCCACCTTCTTTGTGTTTGACAAATGCTGCTAGGTGTCTGCCTCTGTAGATGACTGAGACCCAGACTCCTAGATTCCTCACCCTGCCAGAGCCACCTTCTTTGTGTTTGATAAATGCTGCCAGGTGTCTGCCTCTGCGTTCCATCCAGGAGATCTGTCCTGGGCTAACTCCCCAAATGACAGCTCTCCATGGGGGGGTCTACTGGTTCCATTCCATATTTATGCGTTGAAGTTTTCCTACTGATCCCCTTGTTCATTCCTTCATGTAATAGTTAATTTTTTTTCTTTCTTTTTCTTTTTTGAGACAGAATCTCTCAGTCGCCCTGGGGTTGAGTGCTATGGTGTCATAGCTCACAGCAACCTTAAATTCTTGGGCTCAAGGACAGCACTTGTGGTGCAAAGGAGTAGGCTGCTGGCCCCATATGCCAGAAGTGGCAGGTTCAAACCCAGCCCCAGCCAAAAAAAAAAAAAAAAAACTCTTGGGCTCAAGTGATTCTCTTGCCTCAGCCTCCCAAATAGCTGGGTCTATATCCACCCGCCACAACGCCTGGCTATTTTTTTTAGAGACAGGGTCTCACTCTTGCTCAGGCTGGTCTCAAACTCCTGAGCTCAGGCACTCCACCCACCTTAGCCTCCCAGCATGCTAGAATTTTTTTTTTTTTGAGACAGAGCCTCAAGCTATCCCCCTGGGTAGAGTGCCATGGCATCACAGCTCATAGCAACCTCCAACTCCTGGGCTCAAGCGATTCTCCTGCCTCTGCCTCCCAAGTAGCTGGGACCACAGGCGCCCACCACAACGCCCGGCCATTTTTTGATTGCAGCCATCATTGTTGTTTGGCAGGCCTGGGCTGGGGATTCGAACCCGCCACCTTAGGTGTACGTGGCTGGCACCTTAGCTGATTGAGTTACAGGTGCTGAGCCCCAGCATGCTAGAATTGCAGGCAAGAGCCGCCACTCCCAGCTCTATATAATATTTAATATTTTTTGAGCATTAAGTGCCAGAACCAATACTGGACTGAGGATGTGAGTTAAGAGCCCCAAACTCTGCCCCGGTGAGTTCTGCGACAGACAGAGCTTTACAAGACCATCACAGATACTATAGTAGATGCATAATCATCACAGAGATAAGGCCCACAGGATCACCAACGAGAAACCAAGGAAGCCTTCATAGAGCAGAAGATCCATGAGCTGGGCGGTAAGAGTTCACACAAGAAGAGAAGTAGGAGGGAAGACACTCCAGGCTCGGGAAACAGCTTTTGCAAAGGCACAGATACTGTAAAGCACCAAGCGAACTGGGGAATGGGGAGATTGTTGGTATGGCTCAGGCTTTGGTCAGAGGGGAGGAAGTTACATTAGGACAGGGCCCAATTTACTATGAACTTATATGTGATATTGGAGGTTCAAGTCTAAGCTCAGCATGGGTGGATGACCAACTGGGTTCTATAGACAGGCTCCAAGGCCTATTTCATTAAGTCAACAAATACTTAACTGAGCACCTACTGTAAATATGCCAGACACAAGAGGAAGTCTGAGCAGGAGGCTCCAGGCCACTGGGAAGCTACACTTCAGTGTTTTACATCTTGGGCTTTCCTTTATCATTGGAAAAAAGAGACATATTGGCTAAAAAGAAACAAAAACAAGCAAAAGTCCTCAGCCTATTGCTTCACTGGGAAGCCACTGCAGGTTTTGTTTTTGCTTGGAGGTGGGTAGTGTTGTCTGCTTAGCTTGCTTTTAGCAGAGGACAGATGTGTTTAGATCTATTTTCAAAAGATAAAGACAATAATGAGGCTTCCTGGCCCTTCCCTACAGCTGTAGTGGAGGAAGCAGGAGGCCGGCTGAAGTGGGGGCTGTTTCTCTGGGCCCTGAGCTGGGACACTCCTTTCTGCCCTGCTGGGTGCTCCTGGAGACATCAACAATGCAGCTTCTCTGTTTGGTTCCAGGAGCCAAAAGGAAATACCAGTTCCTCTGGGGAAAGAACTTGACCTCCTTTGAGACTAAAAGAAGAAGCGAATGAAATCAAAACCCTGTCCCATTCTTCTCTCCTTCACAGGAAAGTAAGCCAACTCTGAGGACAGCCTGGTGGAGGGGAAGGAGCCCAGTCTTTGAAATAATCAAACTTATGTTCAAATCCTACATCAGCTACCTGTTACCAGTGTGATCTTAAACAACGTACTCAAGTTGTATGAGCCTGAGTATCTTCATCTGTAATGACAATTGTCATTTACACCTATCTCACCAGTTATTAAGACATATTATAAAGTCATAGCGAGACAAAATTAAAAAAAAAAGCCATAGCTAAAGAACCAGCATAGGACACATAGGACAGATAGAACAGAATTGAAAATCCTAAGACAGATCAATGAGTATCTGAGAAGTCTAATGCTGTCACCTTTATAGCTACTATCCCTACCTGGACCCCCAAGTTCAAGTGCCTGAAACATTCATTGCCTGCCAGCACCCTCTGCCCACTGGTGCACCATCCAGTCACCCTCGTGACAGTTTTTAACACTGGGAAGCTTCCTTGTGCTCAGACTTGCGCAAGCTCTGTCCACCACAGTGACAGGGTCCTTCTTGCCAGCTGAGAGGTGAGTAATGCATCTCAGGCCCCATCTAATCACCTACTTTCTTGGACCAAGCCCCAGCACCAACTGCTGCAGATAAGGTTCTTGGGAAGCAAATGCTGAGATGAAGTTCAGGGCAAGGTGTTTATCAAGGACCAACACCTGGGAAGGAACGAGGTAGGGGAAGAAGTCAACTGGTCTGACTTCTTCCATCGAGATGCAGACCCTTTGGAGCCTTGGCCAGGCCACGGGGAGACCTGGAGCAACATTGCCTAGCAAATCTGTCCCACACCTGGCTGAGGGGCTGGGCCAGCTGACACTGTTGTAACCCAGCCCTCTTTCCCCTGCCCACTCCTGTTCCCCCCACCCTCTCCAGCCCATTTCCCTCCTCCTCCCTTCTCCCCCCAGAGTTGACTCCAGGAACAAGGCAAGTCCCTCCTCCCCACAGGGTGGCCGAGAACACGTTCCCAGGTCCCCTTCTTCCTCCTAGAGTTGCCAAGAACAAGCTTCAGGTACAAGGAAAAAAGTTTCACAAAACCCCCAAGTTCTCAGTAGATGAACAATGGTAAAAAACTCACTGAGACTTGATTAATTACTGTTGTATAACCATAACCATAGTGATATAAAATGTATCCATTGTCAACTGAAACTATTAATTATCATTCCATTGCTGTATCTATGACTACCTGAGTTGTAACCCCCCTTAACCAGCCACCTTTTGCTTCTGTAATATGCTTACACAAAGCCTATAAAAGGTAACTCACCCTCACACCTGGGTGGCTGACTGTCTCTCGGAGCAGCAGCCCCTGCAGCAGGTAAAATAAATTACCAATTAATTAACCTAAGTGGGGGTCCGAGTCTATTTTTCCAGGTCCCCTAAGTTATTTCAACACCACCCCACGGTCACCAGATGTGACGCTGTCTGCCACAGGGAGCAAGTCCTTCCATGAAGGGACAATGGGGCGTGATCGCCACGTCTCCCGTGGCCTGTGAGCAGATGTCGATGATGTGGATAACAGTGACAGCCAACACCTGTTAGTTTTTCTTGCTGGATGAGGCTAACTGCCATTCAAACTCTGAGGCAGGGACCCCTGTGATCCCCATATTTGTGTCTGCACATGAAGATGCAAAGGTACGTGAAGAGAAAGTTTAACTGACTTACAGGTCATGTCATGGAGTTGGGATTCCCTCCAGAGGAGTTTTTAAAAAACCTATTTTAATAAAATGTGGGGGGGTGCCTAGGTGCGATGGCTCACACCTGTAATCCTAGCACCCTGGGAGGCTGACTTGGGTGGATTGCTTGAGCTCATGAGTTTGAGACCAGCCTGAGCAAAAAGTGAGACCCTGTCTCTACTAAAGATAGAAAAAAAACTGAGGCAAGAATATCGCTTGAGCCCAAGAGTTGGAGGTTGCTGTGAGCTGTGATGCCACAGCTTTCTACCCAGAGCAATAGCTTGAGACTATGTCTGAAAAGATAAAATAAAATAAGGGGGGAATAATTTTATATTTTCAGGAAAATTTGGGAAGATAATGTAGAGAGTTCCTGTGTACCCCTTACCCAGGTTCCCCGAATGTTAACACCCTGTATAACCAGATCCACTCATCACAACAGGAACGCTAGCGTGGGGCCAGTACTCTTAGCTTAACTATATTGTTTCCATTAATGTCCTTTCACTGCTGCAAAATCAAGTCCGAGACAGTACCTGGATTGCATTTAACATCCTGGAGCTGTGGACTCTCAGGTGTAAACTTTTGACCTGCCTGCCTACAGCCCGCTCTTCCCACAGAGGCCTTGGGGCCAGCAGGTAGTTAGCTCACTGCCCCAGGTGTGTGTGGGCAGCCCCAGAATGCTCTTTGCAGACTGACTGAGTCGCTGTTTAACCTGTGAGTGTGGCCTCTAGGTTGCTCTATGGGAAGAAACCACCCCCTCCACCTCCCACCCCTGCCCGAGTCAGCAGCAGCCTGTTTGCTTGGCCCAGCAGGCAGTCACTGGTCCTCCGCTGTGTGTGGGAGCTGGAGGCTCTGGATGAGACACCCAGAACTGCTCCAGGCTCTCTCTACACTGCCCTAAGGGCTGCCGCCCACATGTCCCTCTCCTTACACACTCACTAGTGTGCAGGCTGGGCTCGAGTCAAAGAGGAGTTAGTAGGTGGATCCCTGTTCTCCCCCACACGCCAGCTGCCTGCCTTGAGGACCTCACAGACGCCCATTGTGTCCGCTCTGGGATCTGAGCCCCTGGGGCAGCTGCCCACTGAAACACGTGGTGCTCTGAGGAGCTGCCGTAACACACCACCTCCATGTTTATACCATGGAAGGGTCAAGAGAGATGGAGCTTTACAGCAGGATGTGGGAAAGATACAGGTTTGCCACTCACTACCTGTCCGATGTTTGCATCATTTCAGATCCAGTTTTCTTACAGAACCAACTAAAACAGCCTCTTGCTTAAATGATTTAGGTCAAATCCCAGCTCAGCCATATTCCAGTTATGTGACCTTTGGCATGTTCTTGACTTCTCTGTGCCTCAATTTCCTCATCTGTGACATCTACTTTATAGAGAGCTCTTGTGAAGATGAGGGAATTAATACACGCAAAGCATTTAGCACAGAACCTGGCATGGATAAGCTCTCAATAGTTAATAGTTATTATTACCTAATTCATGTGGATATTTAGAGGGACTCAAATGCAATTGTTACTGTAAAGGTGCATTATAAACGGCGAGGCATGCTACAAATTGCGCTAATTTTTTAAAAACCACAATCATATGCCTCTTAATGAAGAGGATGCGTTCTGAGAAATGGGTCATTAGGTGTTGGCATGGTGCAAATATTATAGAGTGTACTTGCACAAACCTGGATGGTATAACTTCCTGCACACCTAAGCCATATGTTACAGCATATTGCTCCTAGGCTACAAACCTATATGGCATGTTACTAGATACTGTAGGCAATTGGGACACAATAGCATTTGTGTATCTAAACACAGAAAAGGTAATGTGACATTATAACTAGTACAGCACTCGGCAATAGGAATTGTCCAGCTCTACTGTAATCCTACAGGACCACCATTGTATATGTGGTTTGCCTTTCATTGAATCATTGTTCTGTGGTACATATTGTACTTCATTGGATTACGAGGCCCAACCAGACTATAGGAAACCATTGTCTGTCTGGGCCTGATGACTATGGCCAAGCACAACTGAAAAATGGATGAGCTCATGAAGTCTGCCGTGCTTTATGGGGCCTTTATTGTGTGCTGCCTGTAATGTTAGGCCTGTGTACTTACAGTTTCTCATTCAGTCATCACAACCAAACTGCTGGTTTGGTTTTATTTTTACCTACGCTTCAGGAATGTCTGTATTACGGCTCAAATATATTTTCTCTCTCAAGACACAGGAATCAGCCTCAATCAGTCGGCCTTAATATCAGTTCGTCTTAATGTCAAAAGCCTCCTCTGTTCAGACATTTCCAGGGGCTGGGGGGTAAACACAATAGGTTTCTGCTCTAAATGAGTGGGGGATGCAATGCACACATTTACAGACGTGCTGGTCATTTGTTTGCACCCTGGGCTTCCCCTGCCCTTCCCTTTCTCCTCTTGGTATCACAGAGACGGCCTTCCTTGCAAATTATTAATACATCTCCGAGGCTTCCTTGCCGAACGGTTCTGAATTTGTCCCATGGAAGCACTAGAAAGAAGGGAGAAGTCAGGGCATTCCTCCTCCTCCTCCTCCTCTTCCTCCTCTGTCTTTTTCTTCTTCTTCTCCCCCCACCTCAGTGAAATTGCAGGGGAGTACGTCTGCTTCTCCTCCACTCCTCGGTGGTCTAGCTCTACTGGACAGCCCCCCTGCACCGTCCAGCCTCCTTCACCAGGCCCAGGGATTCCAGCTTCCCTGGCTGCTCCCATTTCCTTGCCTCCTCTTTGTTCCTCCTGCCTTTGGGGTAGGTTGGTTTCCTGCAGCTGGAGTGCACCTTGTCCTGATTCCTGTCGCCTTTCCCCGTCCGGCGGAGAGGGCGGCACCGTGCGTGTTCGGTATGTGAAGGGGGAAAAGAGCTATAGTAGCTTTAGAAGGAGAATGAAAGAACACGCACACAGTTCAGACTTGGAGGTCGCGCCTAGAAAGTAAAGAAAGACAAGAGACAAAGTGTAGTTCAAAAGAGTTAGCAAAGTTGGAGCCGACTTCCTTTATTGCTGGGACAATATATAGGGGAGTGGAAGGGGGCTACCTGCAGGGTTACATGCAAATGGCTGTTTATGGGTTTTCTCCGGGGTTGAGATATTCTTAGGTTGACAGGATCTGGGAGAGGCTGCCATCACGCTGTGCTTTTAGCAT